>JAWQUT010000016.1:2721878-2761992 GCA_033807755.1 Ellobium chinense | reverse complement strand
GAGCTGCGTCCCTGGGTGGTAGTGTCTATCATTTAACTCAAAACGAAGCGCAAATCCCAGATAGAAAAAAAAATGATAATGAAGAAGTAACTGTTTAAAGTTCGTATCTACACAGCCTATGTTCTCTTAGCTCAGAGACTAGGATCATCCCAGGTAATGCTTCACATTTACGCAGTATACTTCTGTCTACTTGATATCTCATCTGGTGGAAAGGCACACATTATATTCTTCTACTCTAGTATTATAAAGGGAGAGGAAATGTGTGCCCAATTTTTTTAGCTGTTGCACATTATCTAGGAAAGTTTGTTACGAGAGTTTTGTTTTTCTTTTTACAAATTATTTCTTAAATACCGTTTTGAGAAGAGGGGCCGACAATACGCTAACACTAGAAAATTTCATGTCCCTACCGGGGATCGAACCCGGGGTCTTTTCGGCTTGCAAGTCTGAACGTGCTACCACTACACCACAGGGACGCTTACTATACAGCAATTTAAATCTTAAATACTTACTGTCTGAACGATGTTCCCTAACTTTCCACGTGCGAGTCTGGTGTTCACTCGTGACCCGAACAAACACATTTTCCAAATGCTCACATTGTGCACTAGGAAGGTGTCTGCTACTGTCATTCATGAAGGATGTGGTAACTGATATTATTTTATTAAAGGCACATAATATGTGGAAAATACTGTAATTAAAATTTTAATGTTTATGCCTTCCTCCTTGTTACTATTCGCCTTGTTTGTTTCATTTCTTCTACTGTTAACGCTTGCTGTTTTTAAATTCAATAATTTTCTTTCTCTCTTTCTCTTTTTTTTTCTCTCTTTCTCTCACATACATTCTCTCTTTTTCTCTCTCACTCTTTTTATGCCTCTCTCTCTCTCTCTCTCTCATCATTTCTGCGCCCATTTTGATCTCCTTTTTGGAAGTTTCTAATTTAGGTTAGTCTAGATCGATCGGACTCTTGTTTGTTATTCTCCTTTCGCACTAAGCCTGTTTGCCTGTAGTCAACTTTGAAAAGAAAAATGTTTTTCTATTAGCTCTTCAGCATGTTTGTTATCGACTAGTTTGTTCCTTTTTCACACGTAGCCGCTGGGGCGGAGAACTGGTGCGCTGCTTTCGACTTCAAAATATCTAAAAATCTGGCCGTTATTTAAATATGACTGTCTGGGCCAAGAAGGCTTTTTTGGTGGTGCATCAGTGGCCTCCTATTTATAAACACAACAAGCTTGATCACGCTCTAAAGTTATATTAGATGTATAGAGGCTTCTTTTCTTCTTCTCTGCTCCTTTTTTTTCTGTTCTCTCTCTCTATCTCTCTTCACGTAGCACCCAATCTTACTTTCTAGTTTAAATGCACACGTTAAATCGTATATATATGTGGGGTTTCTCCCTATATACAGCACTGCTCAGAGTTCAGGGTATCATTATGACTGTAAATGATTTCAGGTACGCCTAAACAGAGTGTGCCAAACTTAAGGCACTGAATCAGCTCCTTCGTGGCGTTAAATTTCAAATTTACTCACTCCAATAATTTTGAATCGCACTATAGTGTCTTATTCCAACTGCTCTGCAGTGGTGGTTTACATGAGACTTCCAGCCTACTTTAAACTGTAATCCCAGAGCCACAAACACCTAAACTGAAAACAAAATCTCACATTCTCAAACCTCTTGACTAAAAACAACCCTGTAAACAATGCTTGTGTAATAATGAATGCAATAACCCAGCGAACACCATCCTTGTCAAAACTAGCCTTGACGCTTGTGGATTGCTAATATCGTTGTGCATGTTCTGTCAAAACCTTAGATATCAACCTTATAAGTTTCGTGGTACAAAAAAAAAACAACTAAAAAAACTGCGAAATAGTTTGTTTTTGGAGTAACGCACCCAAAAGAGCACGTATCGCAATATTGCCCCTTTTTATTTCCTTGACATGTACTTGTTAAGGAAATTCGCAAACTCGTCAGAATGTTAATACCTTTAACTGGCAAGAGCCAAAGTTGAATTTTGCATCAAGCGATATCAGTGACAAAACCTAACAAATCATTTTGCAGTTCAGTATGTTCTTCTTCAGCAACTGCACTTTTTATTATGTCATGTATTACACTGCATCCACAAGCAGTGCTTACGGTCAAAGAATCGCATTCCTGAGTGCAGCTTTATGAAAATGAGGCAATTTTTTTTTTCTTATTGAACTTAGAATTTAGCATTTATTCGTGTTTTTGCACTCAACAGACGAAGAACCTCCTGTTTTACAATTGTCCTACTAGGTGAAGGCTCTCAGATTCTAATCCCAGACCAAGAGCAAACTCGAAAACAAAATTTCTCTTCACGGGCACAAAAAAAACAAAATCCGCTTGGGAATCGAAGATGTCGATGCTCGTGATTTCAGGCTTAATTTGTGACCGATAGCTTGCGCTCTGGAGCGGCAGCTGAGGTCTAGAATTACACAGCAGGCTCTGAATTTCTTGAGCCCCAAGTTGGACTATTTTAAGCTCTGTGTGAACTATTTTAAGCGCTGCGTCCAAGGTGGATTAGAAACGGGAGACAAGGAATTGTGAGAGGTTTCATTCTTGATTTAAAGCACGTAAGTTGTGAGAAGTTGAATAATCTTTCGTGAAATAGTTGCTATTCAAATGAGAATTTTGTGAGGAAGTGTGCGGACCGGTCCGGAAATTTAAATGATGCGGTTGCCTGCCGGATAGGTTCACGTGTTAACTTCGCCGAGAAGTCCGCAACCGTCGTTCTGGCTTCGCGGAGAAAGAAAAATAACCATACAATGCCCGTCAACAAATTGCGAGCCCCCAGATGTGCGCACCATCTCGGTTTAGTTTCGACATTATAATTTTCATGATGATACTGGTGGTCGTGATTATGGGATGCGAAAATGATATATATTGAAAAGCAAAGCATGTTTTGAGCAAGTCGTGTTTTACAAATTCGGTTAAATGCAAATTGTACCGAGATCATTTTCGTTTAAAATTTTAAGCTGATTCTGGTGATATTATCACACTCTTGTGTAGGCCCAAAAACTTCAGATCTAAATAATTTTATTAAGAATTTGGTCTCTTGATGCTAAAGAAAAATGGTGTGTACGATCATATTTTTTGACTGACATGGAAATTTGACGTCATCAAAAATGGCATTCTGACCTCTATAATATGGCTATGCCTCAAAGTTTACCGAGTCGCAAACACAGATAACGATGACGTTGTACACCTTTTCCTGTACATGAAACTATGTGATGTGTGAAATGCCAGTTTGAGTCAGGAAGTCAAGATTAATTCTGCTTTAATGTCTTCATAATGTATTTCCGGTCGCTATTGCCAAGTCCTGTGACGCTCTCAAATTGTAAGAGCAATGTTTAGGGACTCTCCCACATCGTGATTGGTTTAGGGTTGTGAAAAAGAGAGCCCATGTGAGAGAGTTCCTAGTCTTGGATCTAATGATAATTTCTATGCTCATGACACTTGTTCTCGACAGACATCTTATATTTGTACATCCAGGTTTCTTCCACCCTTTTGGGTCTTACTTAAGAGTGGGGTCACGCGAATTACATCAGTTGGAATCATAAGCAATATATTATGTGATGTCTCAATTGTGTTTTTTACTGAATGTCCGTGCAAAATAGCATTAGAAAGCACACCTTTCTTTTATCAGTCATATGTGCGATCTTAGATAGTCTAGTTGAAAAGTGGTGCCACCATTGTAGATATTGTTCCAAAGGTCTTTCTTTTTTTTTTTTTTTCTAACCCTACCCCTGACCCTAAACCAAGCACTAAGAAGGAGATGATTTCTTTTTAAATTTTGCCATTATTAGTTATGAGGCAAAATGCTGGGACTCTCTCAAGATGTGCTTATGTTACTTTGCTAGCGGCATGGCTAGAGAAGAAAAAGAGTTCGCTAGAGACTCAATATTGTCTAGGGACTAACCCAAAGTTTGCTTTCTCTTCTCTGATACCATCTACCTCTAATCTTGCTCCAACCAGGGCCGTATTTAACACCCCCTCCCCCCCCCAACCGCATCCACAATGTCGGGAGAGGGGGGAGGGGAGGAGAGAACGAGAGTCGGGGGTTCCCCAAAGAAAGAAGAAAAACCAAGGAGAAACAGAAAGAAGAGGAGAGAAGGAATGAGAAGAATGGGAAAGGAGAGAGAAAGACAGAGAGAGAGGGTGAGTGAGTGAGAAAAGAAGGGAGCGACAGGCTGCACTTCACAACTTTGTTTTTGTGTGTGTGCGGAAGGAGGAGGAGGGGAGGTGGATATGTGAATATGTTTCTTTAAAAAATGATTTCCAACTACTTTACAATGACAATGACAATGATCATTATTGCAGTCCTTTTTTTTAAAAAAAAAAGGCGTATGCATATTTGGGTCATCACAATATTTTAAATGGAGATAAGTAACTTAGAAAATAGCTACATCCTAACTACTTTCACACAAATTGTTTCATCGTATCAAATACAAATAATGCCAATTCTCTTATATTGCATAATCTCTACCTTCAAAGAGTTCTATTGTCTTGAAGAAATTTGGGCGGCTATAATAATACGAATTTAAATAGAATTTTCATTTGTCTGCTAGATAAGGGCAAATACATATTGAAATTCATCACTCACCTCGCCATGGCATAGACTACACTTTCTTCAAACGCAAGCGAATTCCCTCTTCAAGTTTCAGTTGGCAAACATTGGTTAAAGAGTCTACATTTTGTTACGCTGACTGCAAGGTGTTAAGGCAGACCATCAAAATAGGATTCTAGTTCAGGTCGAGTTTATTATGGCCTTATAAAAACGTGCTTGACGCACGCATAGCGCTAAAATTTGTATGACTTCTCCATGCACCTGGCATACCAACTTCCCGAAGAGTTGCTTCTACGAAAGTTAACCAGCTGGCTTTAAACGTGTTGTTTTGGGGTTTTTGGTTTTTTGGGTTTGTTTTTTTTTGTAGTATAACATACCTGACTCGTATACTAATTTACAAATTTTGGTTTTTTTGCTCAGCATAAGTCCAGACCTTAAAGAACTCGCGATTTTATCGTGACTTTCAACGTTAGTAGTCCTGTTTCGCCCGATATTGTATTCCATGATGTCTTATTATTAACATTCAGCATCAGTTTACAAAAATCGATTTGCATTCTCTCTAGTATGTATGTTGTTTTTTGGGTTTTTTTTCGAACCCCCAAATTTCACAACTTTCTAGCAAGCTTGGAATGACTAGTACTTCAAAAAGATGTAGAGTACAACTTACTGAAAGTCCCAATTTTTTGCCTTTGCTAATACTGGGGTACATTGCTTTTTTACCGTTTTCCGCATTACATTTTATCGCGTTTGCATATCTCGTATAATTATTGGCTTATAGTAGGCCTAACTCCTAGGTATTTATATTCTTTGACGATTTCCAAACGCTTGCCTCCTGTCATGAATGAGATATTGGTTCTGTTGCGGCCAAACATGATGATTTTTATTTTTCACCATTTTATGTTAATTTCCACGTTTTGCAGTAGTCCTTATAAATTTGAAGTGTTTTCCTGAGACCTTCTGGCCTTTCTGAAAAGAAAACTGTATCGTCAGCGTAGAGCAATGTGAGCAATTTCAGGTAAACTATCAGATTTTCATCATCCTTAATCGTCACATCCATGCATGCAGCTTCTTAAGATGAGTTTCGAGGTCATTCAGATAAATGTTAAAGTGCAGGCACGATAGGTTTTCGCCTTGTCTTATCCCAGTATTACGAGCGAGTGTTGTTGTTTTGGTGTTACCCATTTTAATTACGGACTTTGTATTTTTGTATACTGATAAAACGATGATGTAAAATGTACCTGTTATTCCGCTATCTCCTATCTTTTTTAGTTGTCCTCTTCGCCAAAGAGCATCATAAGCTTGGGAGAGGTCTATAAAGGCTGAATACAGCGTTTTCTCTTCTTCTTCATATACTCCAGTAACAAATCGTGAGCTGAGAATTAACTGGTTCTATGTCCAGTTTTGCATTTTTTTGAAGGTAGAAATTGGACAAGAAACCTCGAGTCGCAAAGTTCTATGTCCGAGAAATTTGAATCTGTAAGTATAATAATATGAACGAATAAAAAGGCGATCTCCTATAGACCTTTGTGCTCTTTTGAAGAGAAAATCAAAACTTTGACCTAAATTTTCTCAGGTCACCAAAAAATGGACATAGAACCAGTTAATTCTCAGCCCACGAAATGTAAAGTCGGTAGATGGTCCATGGGACTATGGTTCTTTTGAACGTCAGCCAGTCAGTTATGTAAGATTTCATTTTCCTCTAAGTAATTCGTCAGCCTGTTAGTCAAGATGCTAGTAAAAAGTTTACTCAAACATGTAATGAACAAAAGACATCATTTTTTTAGACACTGCCATGCAAATAATTTCAAAGAAGGCTGCTCAAAAAATGCCTTTGTTTTAATGACAAAACAGTCTTACAGAGATGAAATCTATCCGATTTGACGATATAATGGTACATATACACTGTTGTATGATTTAATAGCCCTTGAAATTCAGAATGTCAATTTTAGACAATAACGTTACAGAAAATGGGCATTCGAATATTACAGATGGAAAATTATCAGAGGTGGATGCAGGGAGGCCTAGGGGGCCCAAGCCTCTGAAAGTTTTCTTTTCCTTCTAAAAGTTTAAGATTTTGAACTTTTGTCATGGCACAGGTTCCGCTGCTGATTTTTGTTGTTGTTGTTGTTGTTGTTGTTGTTGTTGTTGTAATTTGTAAACTTTCAATATTTTGGAATTTTGACAAGGTAGAGGTTCCGTTGCTATCTATATTTTTCCCTCTATACCTAACAGTAAAGTGAATATGTTATCGTGAATGTATCTTGCTGAATTTTTCTCTGACGTTAGCAGGGAAATTGTATCACATTCATTCTGAATACTGTGGAATATTTTTGTAGATTTTTTGTTTGTTTGTTTGTAAAACCCCGCCTTAAAAGTCAACAAATTAGGATTGAAAGTTTCATCTAATATCATGTAGAAATTGCTTCTGTTGTTTCCTTGTTTTGAAAATCTTCGAGCGGGACATATTCCTCAGACCTCCCTAAGTTAATTATAATTACCATGGCATGTTTTTCATGTTTTGTTTTTCTTCTGGAAACTACAGAACAAAATAGTAAATCCTGTTAAAAATTGTTCATATTTTAGCGAGAAATGGCCCCATATGGCACTTTTTGCAGCCTTTTTTTTTTAAATTCTAATTTTCCCGGGGAGCCTGCCCTCGTGCCCCCTAACTTAGAATCGCGCTATAGAAAGTCGTGCGCTTGCCTTTGGTGCGCATTTAAGCCACCCCCTCCCCCACGACAACATTGCTAGATCCACCCAGGGTTTGATTCAAATGCATGTTTGGACAACTGGATATGATTCAAATGTATGTGTGGTAACTCGTTAAAAACACACACAAATATAGAGCCAGGACCCTATCGTTATTTCTATTGGTTAATCAGGGAAGTTTGGGGAGTGGAAGGAGGGCTGACAAGATTGTTGTGGCCCTGTTCCCAACCCTAATCCAAGCTCTCTTTGGGAGAGTCCCTAAATGATATCTCCATCGGAAAGCCGGGCAGTTTGAAGAGGGCAGGTACAGGCTAAACGCAGCATTTTGATAGTGAAATCATATTTGTACTCTCTACCAGTTTGATTACTCGCCAGTGCAAAACCGCAACTATGCTTAGAACAGTTATGTGGGCGAAATTCTGGGACTCCCCAAAGGTTGGCTTTAAGGCACTTCGATAAACCTGTCTTCAGCGGCCTCGCCGCTCAGTATAGTAAGAAAAGAGCTCCTACCTGAATTGTCGAGATTACTACGAAACAGCTTTATTGGGTTGCGTATGGTCACATGGCTTCAATAATTTTCAACATGGCGGGGGGTAAACCCCTCGGAAGGTAAGTTGTTGTTTTTTTTTTTTCAGTGTTTGGAAAGTGTTTGAAAGAGCTTTTGCATACTCCTTATACCTAAACCAATAAGTTAAAGTAAGGTCGGAAACAGTAACGAGCCTCACTGTAATATCCGTCGAAAAAATAAGTATCAAACGTGGTGAGGATTTTAGATTGAATGCCCAACGGAAGAGCCAGGGCCCTAATCCTAATGCTCAGCGAGACAGAAATAGTATCAGTCGAGAGGTTGAGTCACGACACCAGGACAGATCTTTTCCAGTATCACCTCTAGTTCGACATCTTTAGTTAATATATATATTTTTTTGTTTAAAACTTTTTGGTCCTCAGAATTGAGGAGAAAAGATGTGAAGTTAAGACGATCAGTAAAATAAATTACTGATCATTGTATTATGTGTTGACAGTGTGAGGCGCGTTGGGAAGTCCTCCTTATATGATATGATGTAACTCATAACAGTTAAGGCACTCCAAAAATGCAACGCTCAAATTTTGATATAGACAATTATTTTTTTTATGTGTACTAAAGTGGCCTAAACCATCAGATCAAAACTGTTCATGGCCTATGGGAGGATGGCAGTATGCATTTTGTGTTTAGTGCCTGTTTTTAATCACATCCCATGGCCTGTAAATCTAAACTTCTGCACGGCTGATGAGGTGTTTGCAAGTTCTGAGCACCATATTAAGATTAAAATCAGATCTTTTTATCCTGAAAATTTGAAACTACAAAATCCTTAGCAGGTGGCATACTCATCAAGAGATTTGTTTATAAATCATAATGAACCAACTGGGAAAAAAAAAAAAGACCGAGTGAAGAAGAGAAATTGGCCGTCTATCTCCAGTCATGAGACTTAGTTAGGAATGAAGTCCATTCCGTCTGTCAAGGCGATGAATGGAATTGCCAGTGACTGCGTCATCGGTCAGTCTGATGAATGCGTCCATCTCCTGGCACGCTTGTATGTCCTTCTTACTACCGTTCAGTGGTGACTCGCATACATGTTATACATTACAGTATTTTCTTGCAGGATGTCCAAGCGTAAGCCAGCACCGAATGAGCAACAAGCTCAGGACCCATTATCTGCAGTATGTCCTATTACAGGTCTCACCAACAGGTAACATTGGAGTTTGTGACTGTACATAGAGGTTACAGGTGCGGCAGTCCTTTGTTCCTACAATCTCTGTAGCCGCGGCCTTTTGTTCTTTAACATGGACCGGTTGGACAGCGTTGGACTGAAGTTCTAAAGATCATGGGCTCGATTCCCGACCATAGTCTTGTTGTACGTGCCTTGGGAAGATATTCTATTTATTTTAATTTTCTTAATCGACCCGTCTGTAAAATAGGTACCTGGCTATAGGCAGCCGAAGTTATTGTTAGAATGCTAGTGATCCGTGTCTGCAAATGGCGGCGCCACCGTATGCTCCTGGGGAGTTGAGGAAGTCATTGAGTGATCTGGCCAGATATGCTAATAATAATGTGAAACCACCTGAGCGGCTATTAACCTGGATACAAGACTTAAAACCCACATTATTGTTATATTATTACTATTGTTACTCCATAACTACATGTTCCATCATAAAGCATGACTCTGAGCAATATAGGACACACTCTATAGTGACTTCATTAGTCCTGTTTTATATCCTTACCCGGCTATATCCAGATCCATTTTGTGACAGTATTTGGGCAGCCCTGGTTTAAATAGCATCATGCTTTCTATTCCAGATCAGGAGTATCTTGGCCTTATCCCAGTTCTTTTGTTTAGTCGTAGACCAGTTACTAGATTGTAGATGCCGTAATAGGCTGTGTTAACTTCTTAAAAGGAAACTATTCTTATGTAGTGTGAAGAAAGATTTTTATTTATATGTCGGAATATAGAGCGAATGGAACAAAGGGCTATGGGAATATACGGCTGATCGAACGTAGGGTTGTGGGAATATAGAGATGAATGGAACAAAGGGTTGTGCGAATATAGGGCTGATGGAACATAGGGCTGTGCAAATATAGGGATGATGGAGGAACAAAGTGCTGTGGGAATATAGAGCTGATGGAACATAGGGTTGTGGAAATCTAGACATGCACCTGCTGTAGAAATAATATAGGCGGCCCCTCATTAGCCAAGTACATGTTCATCGATGTTGAAGTTTTTCCAGTGTTCTGAACCGATATTTGATGCCTTGTTTTCACCATGGTTTTATGAAACGTTGTTAATGCACTTATAGCATTCTTTAACTGTCTTGTATGTTATTATACCAGTATGACTTTTGCACAGGTAAAAAAAAAAGAAATAAATTGAAATCTGTGGAATGGCCGGCTTCAGCTCTACAAAGATCTAGGTCTACAGTTTTGCCAAATGTTTACTTTATGGGCTCCATAAATTTTCCGAGTTGCTCCCTGAACAGAAATGTCCGCAAAAGTCAATCAGTTCTTTCAATGTTAAAATGACCGCCTCAAGGAAGTTGTTCTCCTGCTTCCTGATTCATGTGAGCTTTTGCGCCCATATACTCCACAGAGAAAAGAATCTTCTTCAGGTTTCCTGGAAACATCTGCTGGCAAAGGGACAACGCGATTTTGCCAGTCGCTTACTCGTCTGGTAAGGAAAGAAGCTGTATGAATCGTAGGAACCACAGAACAAAACAATCTACAGAGGGGACAGTCACTTCTTCTGGGTGTTCGAAATTGTCATTGTCGGAGATCGGTTGTGGACAGAAGAATAGTTATGAGAAAAGCGTTTTCTAGAATATGTCATTAATTTTCAGTCGGAGTATGTATGCGGCGGGCAACCGCAGGCAGCTACTTGTCCTGACTCTCATACAAACTGACTTCGCATGACTGTAAGCCGGATGATGACACTTCCGCACCATCACGGCATATAATTCAGATAATTCTGTTCTCACATTTTTATTGTGAAAGGAATTAGACTATCGCAACTGCTTTAAGCGCAATTTTCCCATGATCAGGAAGGGTTACAATAAAGAGGAGTAGACTGTAATACCAAATGATCTTAGTCGAGATTTAAAAGAAAAAAAAAAAAAGGAGTGATGTCAAAGATTTATCCCTGATGTTTCTTTGTTTAGGCAGATTATTTTTTGGGCTTTAGGAAATCTCCAAAAGGGTAGGCAGCTTTAGGCGACTATATAAATCGCCAACCAACCAACCAACCAACCAACCAACCAACCAACCAATCAACTTTTGCAGGTGAAGGGGGGAGGACTACAACTGTTTAAAAAAATAATAATAATGTAAATAACATTGTTCAACTCTCTAACGTCTCATCTCCTGTCAATTGTTGATGCTTACCAGGATGTTCACCAACATCGACGGCATGCACGACATGTTCTCACGCTTTAAAAACGAGAGCCTAAGCAAACTGGAGAGCTCAGAGAATTTCGTGGCGCACGGCGAGGCGATAACCATTACGTTGGGAACCATGATGAACCTACTGGATCAACCGGTCAAACTGGAGAAGAAAATGGACGAGATACTCAAGATGCACAACACGAGAAAGAACACTCCAGCCGACATCATGTATTTTAAGGTATGAATTCGTTGCAGGAGGAACTTCACCAGGAGACCAGTTTCAAAAATCTGAATTTGTGACTCGTAGGTACACCGTGATCAAAGTTTTTTTGTTTTTTTTGTTGAAAGCACTGGCTCAGGTGATCCGGCAGCGCCTGGGAATGGCGAATGGGGAAAGGATGAGGCAACCAAACTCATATTACATCTACATAGTCTACATTCATACTGCTCTCCTCATAGCAAAATCATTGTAATCTCACCTGTCTGGAAATGTTGGTGTCATGACGCCAAATTGGCAAAACTATGTCCGTGAACTTCACAGGTTTGTCATGCGCAGCGAGCTGCAATAATAAAAATAACAGAACAAAGCGGTGGGGGTTCCCACGGCTTTTGTTTTTCGACACAGACCCACTTTAAAAGGAAAAAAAAAAACCAACCTAAAATGAACCACATTTGGGACAAAAAGAATTTGCATACAAAATGTCACTATTTTCGCTATTATGGAGAGAAATAGTTGCGAAACGGCTCTTCAAAAATCGAGTGAGTTTTGTTTGTTTTTTTTAAATAATAGATTAAGTGTAGGTAATTCTAGACAGGCGTGTAAAGCCCCTTTCGTTAGGGGACGCCAACATGGAAGTGGAAGGCACTTAAGCAACTGCCTAGAATGTGTATTATTTGTACAAAACTGCGGAAAATATTATTGTGACCAGCAAGAGATGTTTGAACTTTGAAGCAATTTGAAAAGTGTCCTCCTCTGGAAGGGTAGTGTGCTATCTGAACACAGATTATCTCCCATACATTCGACATACCGAACAATGAAATTTTACGCCACCTACCCTTTATAGCTGATTTAGCTACATCGGATTTTTTTTTTCTCGGTTAAAATATGCAAAAAGGCGTATCATAAGGACACTGTTTCGCCGAGGCAGAACACTTATTGGACTTTAAAAAATTAGGATGTTATTTTTCCAAGGAATTTTGAAGATCAAACTGGGGTGGTAGCAGTGCGCCGTTCCTGGAGGTGGCTACATCAAGGAGAAATGAAAAGCATGCAAAGTTTCAAATTCCTATTGTTTATTCCATTTATAATCAGGCCGATGACTTTTTTGGATCCACCCCCGGAGAATCCTTAGCAAAGGCCGTTACCGAACCCATACACACGTTTTTAATTTGCTTTGTAGTAAGGTTTCAATTTGCAGATCTCCAACCTCTGCTTGCCATAGGTAGGACAGACCTGCAGAATGTCTTCTGTAGTCTATCAGCTCCACAGACACATGCGCTGACACCAATCAGATTCAAGATTCTCCAGGAATCTGAGTGGCTGTTTTGAATTTGAAGCATTGGCTTTTATTGGCTTAAACAGTACTTTTATCATATGATTCTGAAGTTCCTGGTTTTGATAGGGAATTCGCAGCGACGATCATGATCATAAACAAGACAGGACCTCTTGAGAAATCTGATTGTAATAGATAGTGATGTGCATGATTTTTTACTCTCCTTGGTGGATACATGTTTCTTTAATCCAGGTTTACTTATTCACAGCTTTCGCAGCCTTGAATGGTGCGCAGCTGTTTTGACTCATTTCACTTCAGTATTAATTAAATTAATATGTAAACATTACCATGACCAGCGGGCTATGATGGAGAAGTTGTCATCCATTAAAGTAGGGGAGGGGGAGTAGGGGGCAACATTATTATTAGTTGTGGATTGTTAAAACAACAGAAAGAACTTATTTTTTGTGGAAAATGCATAAGTGTCCAAAACATTTGAAACCCCATATGAAAAAGTCTGATGTCAAACAACATGATCTGAGAGGCACCAACATTCTCTGATTCTAGAGAATTCTCTGAAGCGTGGCATCACTGATTAATTCGAGATAGTTGTGCATGAATTTCACCTGGTATACTACAATGGTACATGACATGTCAGTGAATTGGTCTATTCCAGCAACTCCGAGATAAATTCCACACTTTCGTCCAACAAGAGCGCCAGTTGTCAGAATCTGACCCTGAGGTCGTGGCATGGAACAAATTCTTCACGCTTATGGTGGAAACTGGAGAGAAAGGTGCAAAGAAAAGCCTGGATGGTTCTTCGGGGAGCCACTTTAGAGGCAAAGGATGTTGCATTCTCTTGTGACGACTTGGTCTTTCAAGAAAATATTTTAACAGGCCAGATCATTTACCTTGACAGATAAAGTCAAAAGATTTGAAAATGCCAATTTTTTTTTTTTTTTTTACTGTTATAAGCTCTTACACCCCTCACAGACTTATCAAGGTGTCCCTAACCATAATAGTAATCATATATATTATTTGGCTTTTCCTCAAAATATCAACATATAGAAATATCCCCCATGACCATTTAGATTTTGAAAATCGTGGCAGCAAATGAGATAACCTAAGATTTTAGGCCTTGTCACACATCAGGCAGGATAACTATGTGTACCTGACTGCAATCACAGTTTACACTGGAGTGACAAACTTCCCATATTCCAAGTCTACAAAAGTGTTTGCAACTGTCTAAGCCTTTAAAAATAAAATCCAACCCCTTCCCCTCACTTTCCCATGGCAAATTTCTGAATTTCGAGGGACTTTTTAAATTTGCATATCCTTTTCCTTGATGTAATTGGCATCTTCGTATCTTGAGGAGAATAAATTCCTTACAAAATTGTGAGGATCGTAAAATTTTTCAGCTTATTGTTAAATTATGATGTCGTCATCAACATGGGCTTCAATATCTGAATGGAAATGTACATGTGCCGAAGTTTGCATTTGACTTAATCTATCAAAAGCAAGTATTTTAGGCTGACACAGATGAATTGTAACATCTTTCACTTGTACATATATTATGTCCATGTCATTTCAATGTTATGATCACTTCGGGGTATTGTAATTATAACCCTTTTACATGGATGAACTGATGTGTGAATAATATTTACATTTTATTAACACAGTATTTGGCTTGCTTATTTCTGTTGCACATGTATTCCTGACTTCTGTTACAAAAATGATGCTTGAATTCATGGAGAAGACTTGTTTATGAGACATCCGTTCGGTCTTCATTCTTTTACTTCCTCTATCAGTGATCAAAACCAACCTAAGTGATCGTGAGACTCAGTGGTATACAAGAAGAATAAATTGGAACTAACTGAGAAAATTATTTCACACACAATGCAAATGATCCCAATCCATCAGGAAAAGCTAGTACAAACAAGCACTTAGAAATGTTTTGTTCATCAATATTTATTATCGGCACAATGTAAGACATCACATGATTTGCAGCATGTTCATAATGCACAGCTTGAAATGACATTTGCTCATACAAAACAGAGTAAACAACACACACTCAAGGCTCAGTACACACAGCATACCTTCATGCACACACCTGCTTGATAATTCACTATTTTGAACCGTCCCATCTTCACTACACATGGAATAACATGATAAAGGGAGACAACTGATTTAAACACACCCATCCTAACACTACACATGGAATCACAAAACAAGTGGAGACAACTGATTAAAATAAACTAAATGAACTGCCTTGTTATAATCCACTTCACCCATCCTATTCCATTTCCCTTCCACCTCCACCTTCCCATTACCAGATAAGAGCCCTTGTAAATAACTGATGATTAGCAAGTTTATTACCATCATTCCAGGTAACTGTTCAATTAATTGCTATGAAGAAAAAACTCCCCCGATATTTTGTTGATTGCTTATCACTATCAGTTTGGACTCCACGTAAAAGTTCAACAGAAGGTGCGAATATCCAGACAGTTATACGGAGTTTGATGTGTACTTGATTATGTCAAATTAGTATCCCTGTGAGATGCATCCGACACCAACCTGAAGTGGCTGGTTGTGGCAATAACTAACCAGTCAGCCCTCCTCAGAATCTTCTTTGTATGCCACAGCCTTGTCAAGTTAATTATTCTTTCAGTCCCAACACTCTTTTCATTACCCAAATTTATGATAGAGCTTAGTCACATTTTTGTGACCCGGCTACACTACCGCACCGTAAACTTGAGTATTATGACCATGGCGTATACTTGTTTAGTTCTGATCAGTTGTTCACCTGAATTATTTGTGTTCACCTTTGTTCTGTGACCTGTTGGATATCTGTGTCAGTTCAAGCTTTTAAGTTTCATGACTACTGATCATATTATTTTTCTTAAAATTCTTTACTTTTGCCATTTTATTTTCAGTTCATTTATTTTCTGTATCTGATGAAGGACACCAGTCCGAAAATTTATGTATTAAATTTGTTAAATGAAAAAAATTTTCTTTCCTTATTTATTTATATCCACCGATAGGGGATAAATGGTTTGTAAATCATGACCATGATACACAAAGTGTTCTGCAACAACCTCTCAGGTAATAGTCTGATAGCCTAAAAGTGGAAGTTAAAAATGGCCTTAGGATAACATCCTATTGCAACTGAAATATTTATGAAAGCAGAAAAACTGACAATGCCTTGAAAAAGTGTCTCTCCCAAAACTGGTTGCAACAAATGCGAGGAGAATGACCTAACTAATGG
The DNA here is from genome assembly GCA_033807755.1 of Ellobium chinense. Lineage (NCBI taxonomy): Eukaryota > Metazoa > Mollusca > Gastropoda > Ellobiida > Ellobiidae > Ellobium > Ellobium chinense. The sequence continues at coordinate 2,746,040 of JAWQUT010000016.1, read as the reverse complement.
GAGCAGGCTAGCAATTAAATCTGGGGCATAACTGTCAGACCTCTTTTAACAATACACCAGACAATGTCAGTTACTCAAGAATACTTTACCTCTGCATCTATTTAGTGGCTCTTTTCGATTTCAGATGAAAAGTGACTGTAGGAAGAAAGTTAAAAGTGGGAAAGTTCAGCAAGCTGGATTGCTGCATTACTGGGAATTTTCACACAAACATGTATCATTCAGTCTAGAATTCTCATTCTACAACCATTAATGTTTGCCTCCTCCTTTATCTCTGTAATATAAACTAAATATTTCACATGAATTCAAGATCCATGGATACAAAATAAAATGTCCAGGGTCAACATGACATGAAAGTTAGAAAAGTGAGAGAAAATGACAGGTCAGATGTCTTTAATGATGCCCTCCAGTTCTTCCTTGGTGTACATGCGGAACAGATTCTGTGGCGTGACTGTACACATCTGTTGTGAAAGACAAACAGACAAGAAAGGGATTAGTAAACTACCAAAGCTATCATGTCATAGAGCAAAGAGCTCTACTGTGATCTATCCAGCCTTGACAATTCATCACTGTGCAATAAAATCGACAAAGTGTTCCACGCAACTCTGGACTCTTTAAATTTATATTTAACTGCAGCACTTCCAGTGTCCAGAAGTACTGCTGTGGATTGTTTGGTGTCTTATATTTTCTTTTCAGATCAACACTTCTGCAAAATCAGAACAGTTATTCAGTATGAACTAAATGAAACAGCCATACTTTTCTGTTGAAACACAGAGATCTGACACCGTAACACTTAAGGGATATGGGGAAGTAATGTCACAAAATGCCACAAAGTTTCTTTTGATCAGGTGTCTGTCACAGTTGACCTATTTAAGACCGGATCCTATAACAGAGAAAGATGAACTGCCAATTCTTAGCATCCCCAGCATCTTAAGTCTGTGTACATGTATCCTATTAACCCCTTTGCTGTGTCCTGTTTTTCATGAGTCATTATCCTATACACAGGGATAGTTCATTATTTAGAAACTAAGGCATATGGGTACATCAGATATGACACACACTGTTACCTTTGGGACTAATATTTAGGTCATGAACAGCAAATTAGTGAAACTTTTGCCTCATGCTACTTTTGAATAATGTGGTCCACCAGCACTAAATTGTGTCACTCATAATAAGTTTAGCCTCAGAGGTAAAAAAGAAAAACAAGGTGGGAACATTAAAAATGGATTACCTCTTGGCTGCTCTACATTTTTTTTTTTTGTTTGATTCTTGAGACTATATGCTGTCTTTAAAGGCTTTTTTTTAGAGGATTGGGGAAATCTCTGAGCACAAAAAGCCTTACCTCAACATTGGTGGCATTGAGTTTTTCTTCCATAACCTGCTTAAGTATGGTGAGGGCAGATTTGCATGCTTCCTTCAAGGTCATGGACTAGACAAGACAGGAAAAAAAGAATGAGTGAAGGTAAGAACCCCCATAAAATCTGTATATAGCTCTAATACAGCTTAAGTTCCATTTGAAAGGTCTGAAAACAAAACAAAAAATGCTTGTTCACATATGATTACTTTTTAATGAATATGTTTACATCCTCTTCATCAATTCTCAAGGAACAAAACATCATTTACTTCCGGTATGCAAAGTATCATGATACCCATTACAGGCCAAGATGACAAAGCAGTTGTGTTACATTCCAGGTCAATTGTGTTTTTAACAGCAATTATTCACTGGTATTCATCAGCCATGAAGAATACTTCTTTCTATAGATATGCTATTAATGTTTAAATTTATTATTTGGGTAGAATGAAAAACACAAAGCACACTTGAACATCTGAAGCGACACCTAGTAGATTCAAGGGAGTTATTTTCAGGAAAATGACCCACAGGCATGACCTGATTAAGAACAACAAATAAACTGCATTTATCACTACTGCTCGTCTTTACCCTCCTTGTAATCTACTGTCAAAGAACTTCCTATACACCATGAAACCAGAGATGTAATACCTTATGATATACTTCCTGCAAGGCTTGCTGTGCTCCTTCTGAACCTGACCCTATAGCTTTACCATCATACTGTATGAATGTGCCTGATGGGTCCATGTGGAATCTGGTGACAGAACACAAGACATGAGGGTAATATGACTGTATTGCTAGCCTCAGGTTATAAGAATAAATATCAAAAATAAAGTTTAGCATCCTAGGTCACTCAGCCCCTGAAAGAAATCATCGGGATTGGCTAACACAAAAAATGAAGTCCCTTGGGAAACTTTCTTCTGCTGGCGCTGACCACAATGTGCAATTTCTTAGCTGAGTACAAATTTTACTTTTACCAGTGTCCGAGCAGTATTGTGACTTGCTTCAAAATATTGGCCCTAGCTACAGCTATCAAGGCATGTGCAGTCTCTCCTTTTTATCTTGTTCATAAAACAAATCACACCAGTAAGCCATATAGTTATTTTTATCTTCTGTCAAGGAAAGCAGAGACAGTGGCAAACTTGTGCTGTGAAAAATGGCTCAATGTGTTGAAAATAAATATCACAGACTCCATGAAACAGCCATCTTGTCTCGGCTAAACTCCATTCACTATGAAGTGTATTTTCTCCTTTACAACATTAGATACTTACAATCTAGGACCTTTCTCATCCACTCCTGCAAACAAGAGGGCAACACCAAATGGACGGCTCTGTTTTAGGAAAGCAAATATAAAACATAAATTACAATATTTATTACATGCTTCACACAGCACTGATTTCACAGCTTATTTCCATTTTTACAAATGCCTGCTCCCATTAGTGCAAATACAACGAAAAGTGTTCCTCTTTCAGATGCTGCAGTCTCCATTTAGTACAAGATCACTAATCATTTTTTGGATTCACTGGGATAAGTGTTTCTCTATTTGATGCTGCAGTCTCCATTTAGTACAAGATCACTAATCAATTTTTGGATTCACTGGGATAAGTGTTTCTCTATTTGATGCTGCAGTCTCCATTTAGTACAAAATCAACAATCAATTTTTAGATTCACTGGGATAAGTGTTTCTGTATTTGATGCTGCAGTCTCCTAGCAGTACAGGATCACTGATCAATTTTTGAATTCACTGGTATAAGTTCTAGGCTGAGACAAAGCAAAAGAAAGAGAACCTCAACATTTCATGAGTCCCTGTGTGGAACAAATATTCTGTTTCTCCAATTATGAACCCTGCCTTCTATCAATGTAAATCCTCAAACTCACCAATGCATTATTTTACTATGGCAATATTCTTGACAAAAGTTAAGTTGATCAAGGGACAGTCAACATAATGGCAGTTTAATCATGACGTCCAGAGCTGTGCATATTACAACAAGCATTTCAATATCTCATCCATCAATTACTGAGAAGAAACCTACTTGTAGTTACTTTTAATACTGTACATATGCTAAGACCACCTACATCTCTTGTCTAGCTTAATTCATGTAAAACAATCTATAAATCCATACACAATCATTCTTGCCCACATGACTGTACCACTAAAAGATGAAATGTATCATCATAAGTAAAAAGATCACAAGCAATGGCCTGAATACATATTTCATTCTAAGACCGAAAAATATGGGATTTTTAATGCTATTTTTTAATTGCTTTCCACGCTGGGCCCAGCAATAACACACAGTGTTGATTCAGACAAACTTCTGGCTCTCAAACTGTTCCTACTATAAAGAAGAAGTTACATTTGAAAGTGCTTATGTCACTGTATGTATCAACACATTAAAAACAATACAAATTCTCACCATTGCACCAGGGTCTGGGTCGTCATCACCAAACTGCAGAGCCAAGTTAGAGACAGCCTGTGTGACACTTTCTATATTCATCTTCTCATTGTAGGTAAACCAGTGGTTCTGGTGAGAGAAAAGAAACATCTGTTACACAAGAGCATGGGTAAGATCTAGGAGAAGTGATTTAACAGGAAAATTTCGTGCAGTGCACATACCTACACCAAAATTAAGTTCAAGTCCAAAATTTTGTCTCACAATACTGTAGACTGTTTTACACTGTCACGAGCTTACAAAACATTTGAAATGCTGCTGTGATATATATTTCATTATCTTTTTCATACTCAAGGGCTAGGTAACACAAAGTACACAAAAATCTTGGCAAAAAGGAAACAGCAGGCACAATAAAAGTTTATCAACTGATTGTCGCTGAACAAACTGAAACAAAACTTTGTCTGCTCTAGGTCTATGTCATCACTTTCCCTGTGATGTGTGCAAGAAGCAAAAATGAAAAACATGTTTAACAAGGTCCAGTGTGGCAAAGCACTGTAACTGTAAGTGTGCACTCATAGAGGTGATACACCATCAGTGTATAGTGATCAGCTTTCATGAGAAAATATGACAAAGAAATTCCCACTGAATGAGAAGCAGAAGTGTTTTATAGCAGAGGGGAGCCATTAAAAAGTTGACAGTTTTCATCCATGGAAGAGAATATTCATATCATTCTTTTCTAGTAGTACTTGGACATGTCTTATAAAACAAAACTACACAAAAAACAACCTTATGTCTGTAAAGATCATTCTGTGAGATCAAATTACACCACAAAATCTATCTACTCTTCCTCACAAGAAAATTCACACACTGAAGTCTGAAGCAGCGTCCAGTCAACATGTCTGTTATTGTTTTCCACTACGGAAAGAAAAACTTAGGTCCGACATCAATAAGTTTTTCCTGCAATGTCTTCAACTTCATGCATTCTTCAGTATATCTTAGTATCACACAGCAATGCTTACCTGTGCTTCTACCCGTGCTCTGTCTATCAGAGTTTTGGAGTCAGCAATTAGACCGCTCATGGCACAAGCTGGAAAAAATGTCATAACATTACTGTCTCCATCATATTATTTATCACAAAACATTAAACAAATAATTTTCTTACTATTCATCACCTCTATGATCCGGGTACATGTAATTTATTATTTTTCATCGAGCCAACAATATAGACTTGTCCATACCTTACTCTATTTTAACCCTTTGATATGACACATTTTTTTAAGCTCTGATGGCAATATCCAGGAACTCCCTCACCTAGGGCTGCCCCTCACCCTAATTCAGGTGCTTGGGGTAAGAATTCCAGGGTACTGCCAGCTATGGGTTAGGATGGATATTACATGTTTTGACGGGGTTAAAAGTGTGAGACAAACTTATAATGGTGACCGTCTCTTCATTCCCAAATAGTCTGGATAACACTGTTGCCTGATGCCTGCTTAGAAAGCCTAAAACAGACCATTGTAGAATACTTTTCCATTTCTGACCCATCTAAATAACTAAAAACTGTCAATAATGGTATGCTTACCAATATGCTTGTCCACCTCCATGATTTTCTCAATACTCCCAGCCTCAATCAGTGGCGAGGTTACACGTTTCTCTACAGCTAGTACAACACCTTCACTTGTCTGAATTCCAATGGCTGTAGAGCCAAGCTAGGAGAAAAACAGAATCATTTTACATTCACCATTATTGTTATATAGTCATACACCATGCTGGCAGTTGGAAGAGATTTACGAATTATGGCATTTTATTAATATTCTCAAAATAGCATAGATGTGGTCCCAGAGAAGCACATATATTTTATTGCTACCAAGTCAGAAGTTCTACTGTCTTTATACACATATAGGATTGAGTCTAGGCAACATTCCCGTCCTCCCTCAGCCTTTGAGCCAAAAATGCCATTCTGTGTGACTATACAGTCGAGTCCATGTATGTCGAAATCGGATTCCTCCAATTTCTTATTAGAGAGACGCAATAAAACTGGACACTGCGAGTGCCACTAACCGCAGTACAGGCGTATGTATTACACCACCCCTGATAAGACAGTAAGGGGAAGAGAATGCGCGCGGGCTCGAAAAATCGATCAATAATCAAGCATCTCGGCAGGAGTGTGTACATTAACGCATCAGGTCCAATGCACCGTGAAGATATACAGGTACACTGTATAAGAGGCTGCCCTCGTGACCTCCCTAGTGTGCTTGCTCGCTACCTAGCGTACGGTTGATTCACCTTTATCATTTTCAACATGAATTTGTCCTCTAAATGATGACTTCCTCTAATTCCATGAAGAAAAACCTCAAGACTCTTTCCACTGAGTTGAAGATTAACAAAACATGCTCCAGGAAATCAACAGAGGTGCGATGTCGAAGAAGGCCATAGCTGACAAGTATGGCATTCCCGCTAGCACGCATTCTATGATCTTTAAAAACCGGGAACAAGTGGAAAAAGCCGCGGCCTCCTCGTCTAATCAAACAAGTGGTCTTGCATTAAACTAGACTAGTTAAGGGGAACTCTACTCAAAGCATTTCTTATAAAGGTATATAATCCCATTAAAAATACTTCCCCACTATGCGTATTTTAGTTACCTCCTCTGTTGAATTGCCCTCGTGACCTCCCCTGGGTGCTCGCTCGCTCGCATATGATTGACTCGCCTTGAAAATCGTGAATCGAATTCTGATTGCTCCAACTCAATGGGGTGGTCCCAGCGAATTGGAGTTAAGCGGACTCGACTGTATATATGCGATCTTATACTGAAACCTCGTTATACCGCCAAGTAAGGGGCAAACAGAAAAATGACGGTATAACGAGAATGGCAGTACAACGAAAATACCATGTGGAACAAGGGAAATAAGTAATTTACCAATATTGGACTGGCTAACATGTCTAAAGTAATGCAGTTATCTCCCTTATCTCTCCACTAGACATAAACCTTCACTTATCTCGCGCTTCTCTTTCACAGTCAGCGCGAGTCTTGAGCGTTTTTCTGCCATCAGGTAAACAAAACAACGTTAGGGATTTGAGTTGATTTTAAAACAATAGAGTTAAAATTAAAAACAAGCAAGAACTAAGGATTGGAAGCGTATGTGTCAAGTTGGAGAATGATAAGAAAAGAAGTTGACTACTACACATTACACATCCGGGTCGGAGAATCACACGAGTGCTAGGCATACGTCGTAGACCAATGTGTGCTGTTTGCATCATACCCCACGACCGGTGCGAACCAGTTAAAGCATCACCTCGTGCGCGCTTACGTTCGCAAACTCTCTAGGCCTATTAAGCAAGAGGAGATTGAACTGTGACCCGCCTTTCCCACTGCATGCCCCATCAGTAGGCCTATCAGGACTTTGCTTCCAAAGAGGGAAGAGTGTGTAGTAGGATTGGTGTTTGAGTAACAAGCACAGACTGTGGCGCCAAGTGATGCTCCGTCTGTTGGCTGGATTTAGGTAGAGGTGGGGAGTGGGGAGTGGGGGTTAAATTTACGTTGGCGGTATAACGAGCAATATTTACTATACTCAAGTATTGAATGTAACAGTTAAACTGTTGGCGGATGGCTGTATAACGAGATTTTTAGTGACTTTGTATAGGTGTCAGATCCAATCCACGGCGAAAAGCTGGCGGTATGCGGGAATGGCGGTATAACGGATGGCGGTATAACGGGTGGCGGTATAGTGAGGTTTCACTGTATATTCAAAATATGTAAACATTATAAATATTTGCCTAAAAGCATATCATTTTATCTTGCAGCAGTATCCTCCTCCCCTTCCAAATGTAGTTTGCCCTGGTTATAGAAATGTCTCCTAACGAAGTCTTCTCTATTTTTCTATTATTTAATGTTATAAACTTACTCAACTAAGCTGTACAATGCATAGGTATGCCCTTCTGTGAAGGATTTGAGGCATATTTATGTAACTTTTAACACTACTCATAATCTAAGACGACATTACAAATAACACTAACAAGTAACAGCACCTCCCTGATGACTTGACAGTATTTAAACTTATATTATAAATGCATACCTTAATCGCCTCAATAGCATATTCGACTTGAAAAAGACGTCCTTCTGGAGAAAATGTATTCACACCTCTATCATATTCTGATCTGGTTAGAAACATTGTGCTCAAGCTGGAAGTCTTCAAACCACCTGAAATATTCAAATGAAAATACATAGGCTTAAGAACAAAATTATCATATTTAAGAGCTGACTGACATCAACCACAGAAATTACATTCTAATTCAATGAATCTAGCGCAAAAGCCGAAGTAGCTTTCTAGCGCAAAAGCCGAAGTATAACAATGTTTGTTACATTTTGTTTTCACAGGATTGCACTCATGAAGAGAAAATGAGGTATAAATTTTACTCAGGGTTAATACACATTCTAAAAATTTTTTTGAAGACTTTTCAAGACTGCGTACAGACCCTGTTTACTTTGCCTAAATGCAGTTTTTGAACAGTTACGCAATAGAGTACACAGATTTGTGCACTTTCCAAAAGAGATATGTTTACTTTTGCAACTGTAGCGCACAAAAAACAATATCCTACTCTTCTGAAAATCTGAGTTTCACAACCTAAAAATGCTCATAAAAAATTAAAAGCTATGTCAGAGCTCAACAGATTTATGCATTGATCTTTGCTACCCCTAAAAATCAAAGGCAAATGCTAAAGTCACCAGAATGTGTGAAACAGCACCATACAAGCACTGAGATTTCCAAGTTATCTTCTGCTTCCATTCTGTGGAACCTGCTTTGGGCCATTCACGCACTGGTCAATTATTAAGAAAAATAAAATAGCGGCTCTAAAGAAAGGAAATTTGCTCTTCATTTTCCATTACAGATGTATAACAATGCCATGCTGGCAGGATAGATCTTGGCATAATTCAGCTGCAATGTGGATTTGTATGAGACGGTGTGCATTATTAGTGTAACTGTAATTTGGCTGCTGTGCTTGAGAATAGGTAGATTTGATACTGATAGACTATCTCTAGATTAGGCTAAAGATTTAGAGGTACAACTCAGTCGCACATTTAGATCTAGTCTAGTGACAGGCTTTGTGGACCAGAGCACAAACATTCCAGTACATGAATAGTGTCACGACTAGACTAACTCAGTAATTGCTAGAGTATTGGATAGGTCTATTGTATTGGGTCTTTCTCTCGTCCACCAAGTCTAACCACAGTAACTGTGTTAATGTGGGATGTTTTTAACAACACAGTTGAGTATCTAGACTAGTCTAGTTAAATATCTACACAAGCCACACTGATCACTGATCTTGTGGAAACTCAAATTCGTGTGTACAGATGAAGGAATTCCCGGCTATGTCGAAGGACAGCACCGCAACGATAATGATACAGTTCATTTAGTCATAGACAGGTCATGGACTAGATCGATATTTCGACTAAATCGGTGCTGTTATTAGAGAAAGCCGAATTCCCATATAAGAAAGACTAACACCGTAAATTAAGCCTTAACTGGATCTCATGAGTCTACAACCCTGGCTACCTCTAACGACAGCACCGATGATACAGTTCATTTTGTCGTCGACAAGTCATGGAATCGGTGCTGTTGAGTGTTGAGTGGTGTTGTTAGTGAAGCAGAAGGCCACAACCCCTACCACCTAGCCGCTAGCCTGGTGACACTCAGGCAGTGTAGACTAGACTATAGTCTGCTCCTAATCTAACCACCTAACCTCCAAAATGACCAAAACTCGGGATAATCAGGGAATAGGACCGATGTTGTGGCTAAACAAATGGGGGTCACTAAATCAGTAAATGACTGCTGAACTATGCGCCACGAGCGGTCCTGTTCCATGAGATAGCCCAAAAGGCCACCAACGAGACAACAGCGTTAGTCCCTAACCCGAATGTCAGTTGACACAGGAGAATTACGTCGGTGCTTCTCCCGTCTTAAGAACAGAGAACAACAAACTGCAATAGCCATTCGCAACTTTCACCTACCTATCAATCGTTGTGTAGCTTATCAACCGCCGGTGACTGTGCATGAACTGAAAGTTTACAAATGGCGTCGTAAAAAGTTGAAGCCAGTCTTTATTATGAAATGAAATTTATCATTTTTGTTGGGAAATTTTCAAACCTACCGCATCTCTTCAGGCTAGAATGTACTAAATATTAATTTGTTAATTTTATGCCTCTAATGAAACAGATGCATTGATTTTAGCATATCTATTTAGTATCTGTGCTTTCTTGTTGAATCGTATCATTAATTCGCCTTTTTAAAGAAACGCAGCAAATGTTTTAGGTTAGACTAAATGTAGCAAGAGGCTAAAAGAAAGTATGGATATACTGTATATGAGAAAGGTTAATCTAATCCCTTAGTCTTATAAATGGTACCAAATTTTTTGTAGCGGACACCCAGAATTTATTTCTGACATTAATTTGAAATTGAAACCAATCATATAGACTAGTGTGATATATTATCCTATCAAGAGTGCAAGAAAGTGGCTATGACTTGAGAACTGCCATAATGGCTGCTTAGGCTAAGAGGAACAACTCTGAGAAGTGTCTGTAATTACTTTCAAATATTCAGTGCTGTAAAGATAATGACTTCCAAATAATGTTAAGAAATTAAGGATGATTCCTGAATCCATTGTTAGCTAATCGTGGTACAGTCCATTTCCTCAAAATACAGTACATTTCAATCCACAGATCGGCAAAGTTTGTCTCGTCTTGTTTGCGGCTCTTCCTCACTTTTTCCCCGCAACCCTTCATACTTACAAGAGCCTCAGTAACTAATAAAAAAAAACAACAACAACATTACTTTTTTTTATATATATATAGCTTTAGCCTTCAGATGAAACAAAGTGTTCACATCAAGATTATGTTCAGCTGCACTATACCATTAGCCGTTTGGCACTGAGTAGAGCGTCACCAAAGATCATCGATTAGTAATATGGGACACCACAACACCACCGTAGAAATGAAACATGGCTCTCAGTACAGACAAAGGCGAAAGTTATAACCTGTCATTCACTTAGTTTCCGAGAGATGCAGAGAGGTCAGAGATTAATGTTTATATTACTGGGGTTTATTTTCAGCTCAGCTTTAGCCTAGATCTAGATCTAGATCTATGCTGCGATTAGTTACAAAGTTGCAGCTTTGTAATTGATTACAGCACTTTTCCCTGTATTAAAATTAAGTGAGCACTCAGATTATCTACAAAGCAAATTAAATAAATAAAAATACAAAAGTTTGAGCAAATAAGAATATGGTAGCTTACTTAGACTTACGGAGTGTCAGTCATTCAGTGTCAAAAGCAATTATTACATAAGAAGCCTAAACTCCGACATAGGGAAGGGCAAGGATAATATAGATTAGGATAAGGATAACTTTATTCGTCAACACAGGGAAAGTAATCAGTGGAATAATGAATAAGTATAGCCATAAATTATGACATCTGTGCTTATGTGCACTCAAAGACCTGGAATTGCAGGTCAGGGAAGAACATAGCTCAGCCTCTGATACTAAAGACTGTATACATGCTCCCATGCTCTGAATGCAGATGCCATATCATAGAAATGGATGCAAGCAGGCACATGCGCATGCGCTTGCACACATACACACACACACACACACACACACACACACACACACACACACACACACACACAAGACAATTTCATGCACATATAGCACAAGTGCATTTTTCATTGACTACCAGTATGCATAGCACTGAGTTATGAACTTCATACACATATATTACGGTATCTCTCTGTACATGACTTTTGAGAGAGTAATTTGCCACTACATGATGGCCGTTCAAAGTGGCTAAAACTATGCTAACCTGTCCATAGTTTGAGAACCCATCTTTGCAGTGAATTAATATTATGAAACTGAAGCATAGCCTATCAGTTGCTGTCTTTGGTGGGCTTGTGGATGAACATAATAGATATACTGATGATCGAAGGTTCATCGTTAATCTTTACTCCAAAGCGTAGAGACAATAGGGCCTGCTACAACATGCAAGCATCATGAATATACAGTAGACTTCACTTAACAAAAACCTGTTTAACATCAAATTTCTGTTCACACAAACAAAAAAAAGTCCCTGGTTTTTTGTTTTTTTTCGTTCTTTAATCTATGAATTTCAAATTCTGTTTACACGAACTAAAATTCTGAAGGATCTCGATAATGCGAACAACTTTTGGGCCACACCGTTGCTTTTGCTTCAACTGTCCTTTTTTGTTTGCATTAGGAGCGTGATGTTTTTCACCCTCGACACTCCACCATCATCCTGCTCATTACATAATGGCTTTGCCTCCCTCAACCACTTAGCCGGATATGCCCGCCCACTAAGTCTTCTGTAACGTAACTGCCTGGACTAATTTACCATTGGCGCATGGTATCAAATGGGCCATCTCCCTTATTTCCAATTTACTTTTCTTTACACAAATTCTTGATAACACGAATACATTTCTGTGGTCCCCTGGAATTTGTGTTATGAGGTACTCACTGTATCTGTAAAAGGGCCTAGCTGATACAGTATCTGTAACTGAAATGCATGAAGATTTTTTTTTTTGCTTGCTGTCTGCCCACTTGCCTGTCAGATTATTTGTTTCTAATGGGTCTAGATCTATGTCAGTTTATATGGAATAAAGAGGGAGGTGATCCCTTTATTCTATAGCATCAAACCTTGCCAAAATATATTTTCACTGATGGTAAGCATAACAGAACAATATTGGCAGCTGGTATTGTATTTTATTTTTTGAGTTACTTGGAATTGCACTGGCTTTGGTAGTCAACCTATATGTTGTCATGTTTTTATTTTTCTTAATTCAGTCTATGAAAGTAAAATTAGATTAACAATAAAAAATAAATCTGAGAGATCTACCACACGAGGACGGAGAGCAGAACAGTAAGAAATTAATTGCCTGATTTGCAGTTAGAATAGCTGGTTTTAAAAGAGGCCAGGCCCATCTACGTATATTTAGATTAGGCTGTATACTCATTTCGCGGACAAAACTAAGCCATGGACACTTTTGAGAAGGTGATGATCTGCAGTGTCCCGTCTTGTTCTTTAAAATCTTCGGCGCCACGATACTTATACTTTATTGTTTGCCAGCCTGAGTAACCGGAAGCGACCGTGACCGTGATCTGTAAACAGCCCTTATTGAAGGGGCTAAAAAAGTAATATTCCTAACTAGTTCAGTTTTTTAATTATAAAACCATTCTCCGAGGCAACACCGCGTTGTTAACTTTTTTTTTTCATTTTCATGTTGTGGATGTGTGTTTTTTAAACCAATCATCTAAGAGGAAACACTTCAGACAAGGATAGAAGCTAAATAATAACAAAATGGAGGCTGCCGGACAGGTAAACTTATTTAAAAGCTCGTTATGTTGTGTGAAATGTACAGTTCATTTTCGAAATCGCAAATAGCCATTGCAAATACTGGCTTATAGCAAAAGACGACAGCACTATTATTGTGAAATTCACTGCACGTACATTAGGCGAAAGTGTTAGTCTTCAAACAGTTGTGAATCTGGTCTGGGATGCATTTTATTTCGGAAATTGGTGATGAAATTGCAACCAGTTTGATTTACTAGGCCTATATTTATATAAGATTTTTTGATATGTATTGAAGGCATATTTTTAAGACAACGATGTGATTTGCTGACTGAGGACTTGAACTTCTATTAACAAAGAGCTATTAATTTTTCCTGGTGCATGTACGTTGAGGTGGCAATTCCATTCCATTAGCAGACTGATCTCTTGTGACCATGAGTCATACTTATGATATATGAATGTAAATAAACCACTATAAACAATTCTGAAACTGCACTTTCATAGGTTTTAACTCTCAGACTTGTTCTTTAATATTTTCACCTGGAATTAATACTGTTGCAAGTCTGCAAATTATGCTCTAAAGTCTAAACGTATTCATTAGCATTTTTATGGTTACTGACCAGTTCACTTAGGCTGGTAGTTGCAGCGCAGACTGTCAAGTGTCAACTCATTAGTATAGATTTAGACTGTAGTCAGTGGAGATGCATGCTGATGTTTCTTATGTAGTATGTAAATATTGAGACTCATTGGATTGGTACCCTTTTATAGGAACCTAAGAGAAATTGGAATATCTTGAATCTTACTCATTAAATCCAGGTAGGAAACATGGTGAGCAACTCACCACTATAAGTGCTTTGGAATTTCTTTGCAAAACTACCCCACAGTGTTGTATACTACTTATTTCTCCATTAAGCTTTTTTTACCTTGGAACAACAACTGTTGCTTGTGATAGCACCATTATCTGAGGCCTAATTTTATCCATGTCTCGTCGATACCTCTTTTAAAAAAATGTGCGTCCAGAAATGATCTGTTCTGGATTTTCTGTCTAGACAGGAACTATGAACACACATTGATGTGAGATGAAGCAATTTTGGCCAGTGTCAGGAAAACCTGTATTTCTGAAAAAAAAATTGGAAAAAGTTATTTAAAAAGGCAAGCTGTCCAATCCCAAAACCAATACCAGGCTAGACTTCTAGAAATAAAAGTAAGAGGTTATTTTTGTGGCTGGACATGCAGTGGGAATGCTGGTTATGTGCTTAAGTTGCTGGGATGGAAATGTAAGAACACAAGACAAAGATAAAATAAATTAAATAATAAAAAAAGCTTCAAAAATCATGAACACTGTGCAGCCTTCATTTGACAAATTATATTTTAAACAATTGTTTGTTAAAAATGCAACATATACTCAAGGACGAAAGCCATCCATTGTTTTCATGCTTCGAGCGATATTCACGTAGCGGCAGATTACTCTCGCAAAAGTCACCCACAGAGAGATATCGTAATTCTTTTGTGTCACATTGAGTGCGAGTGCAATGGGACTCCAATGGGGGGGCGATGTATTATTACATATGTGTGTGTTAGTGGTTGCTTGTGGGTGTGTGTGTGGAAGTATACGTGTGTGTGTATGTGTGATAGCGAGGGAGTGTGTGTGTTTGCACAGATATTTATGTTTTGTAAGCACACTGTAACAAGGCAAATTTCCCTCTGTGGATAGTATTAGTAGGCTGCACTTTGTCAGATGAATATAATAAGGGAGACTGTTCTCAGTGAGTATTAAAGTGTGATACCAAAGCACATTGTAAATTCTTTGCTTTAATGGGATGTCCCTTCCTTTCATGTCTGTTAGCAGATGGATTATTCGATTTCAGATGGCCAAGAAAGCTTGGCTGCAAGCAAAGTAGGCAGTCTTTTGGGATTAGCTGTTTTTCTGTAAGCTACACCCTAATCACCTAATCACATTATGAAATACTATGACGATAGTGGAATTGGTAAGAATAGATCTTATATAATATGGAAGGTGATGATATCTAAAATCCTCTCAAAAGTGACAAATCCCCCACCCCCTCCCCCCACCAAAAAAAAAATATGAATTAAAAAAGAGGGGGAGTGCCTCCTTCAACTTGCTTGACTTAGATAAAACACAGTAAGTAAGTGGAACTGACTATCTCTGTCTTTAATCTATAGTGGCACTTATTAGCACATTGAGAGGTGTCTGTTACATATAATACATCATGTATCAGTTGTTCACATGGGTTCTAAAGGGTTTTTTTGTTTGCCTCGAGCTGTTGAATTACCCTTAACTTAGATTGAGGATATGTTGAGTTTTCGAGTATCTTTCCCTGATTCCAGTAATATTCATATATATAATTATTGTTTTCCCTCTTTTCATTCATAGTAGATTGTTGATGGCCCATACAGTTTGTTAGGCCCTCCTAGGCTGCAGGGCATAGGCTGCAGGGCATGTCCTCATTTCGCCCATCACTTTAGGCAGTAAGCATCTAGTAAGGACAGCAAATGACAAGTAAAAAGTAATGGTCACAAACATAATGCAGCTGTTATTTATCCAGTATACAATGTGTGCTTTTCCTGATAAACACCCTTGGCTGCAGCTTGCCTTTCTGCTACCGCATGAACTGTATCACTGAAAGATTTCAAAAGGGACTCACAGTTTTAAATGTAATGGCAGCTATGGGATTTGAACAGAGACTAATCTTGTAATTGTATGAAGCCCTGGTTGTGTCAATTATTGACTGTGACCTGGGCATCCTGACATTCTCTAGATCTCAGTGAGAGAGGCTGGATCACATCCAGAATGAGGTATTGTGTACCTTTCTGGAATGCAAACGTGACACTGAAAGAAGCAGGAAGCCATGCATAGTTACATATTCAACTCAGTGAAACAGCAATACACCAATACAAGAGTGAAGGCATATACATCATCTCCATTTTGCCGTAGTGAAGTCATGAGCAGCAGAATCAAAAAGAGAATGTCATGGATGGCTGAAGCAGAGAAAATTATCTGGAAGTATATCTGGTGGATTCTGTCAACAGGGGATAAGAGTGCGTCTAGGTGGAAGAAGATATATCAAGGACATCATCCTTGACTGCCAGTGCTCAGAGTGGGATATGGAAGGGCGGAGATGGAAGTCAAGGATCTCATAGAACAATACGCAGGACAGGATGACACACAGGACAAGTTGATGTTATGATGTATTGATGGTTCAAATCATGCAGAATGGAAAGTGTGGGTGAATTTATAGTTCAATGTGAATGAAGAATTATTGCAGAGCAGAGTGATGCCTAGGCCACTGATGGATATTGAGGCAGCAACACCAACAAAGGCAGTCAGACTCCCAGATCATGCTCGAAGATAGAGCATGAACACCTCCAAAGTGAGCAGATCCAGAGCCTTGAGTCCTCCTAGTTGATGGGTGTTGCACGATTTACTGTCCCTGACCAACAGGAGTCAGGTGGAACCTTAATGAATGGCAAGATTAAACTGAACAGATGGGAAATATTCACTGCCATTAAGGATCATCTCCAGAGTGAGGAACTGTGGCTTGATGAATGAGGAGTTCAAAACTCTGGAATGTCAGAAAAGGACCAGCAAGCAGAGTCGGTGGAGAAAAAAAGCATGAAAATGTAGATCAGCATGTGATGAGAACAGTCAGTCTTACTCTTAACATGCTGCTCTGCCTGCTGAGGTGGATGAAGTACATATCGGGATTGCCCAATATGCCATGATATTGATCCAGCACCGAAGTAACAGATTGAAATTCTAATTCTTCAATTCAAAAACAAACATTGGCATAACAAAGAAGTTTTGTCTCAAGCAAATTCAGTGGCATACCTCTTCCAAGATCAGACACATGTCAGACACAGGCCCACATAAGTCACAAACAGTCAGAATATCTGTCTGAACAAGGCAGCCATATCAAATCATGTTAGTTGGGTTATAGTTATTTATTAGTTCTGCTTGGAGAACACATTCGTCTCTGACATAATGTGTGTTGTCTGCAGTGAAATCAATATGAACAGAATGCATGAAAGTGAATGACCCAACCCTATATGCTTATAAATGATCTGGTCACAGATGGCAGTGTAGCAAGTGGTGAAGATCAGGGATGCCCAGCTTTATAAGAGAGGGGGGACCAGTTTCAAAACTTGGTCATCTTGTGAGGGCCATAGTTTAAAGGATGGTCCATACTTCATCATGACATGTGGCATTGAACTACATAAATCCCTCCACAGTCTGTGAGAGCCATGTGTTACATCCTAGGCAGGTTGTATTTTGGCCTGTGGGCCAGCTGTTGAGCACCCTTGGCATAGACTGTGAATATCATCAGATATTGCATTTATGATTAGGAACACAGCTGCTTCAACACTCATAAAATACTGCTGTCAAATTTGCAAGCCATTGGAGCACCTAAGTTTTCAGCATTCATAAACTTGTGAAATGTCTTTCCCAAGCTCGGGGTTTGAAGACAGTGTTCTGTTAAATCAGAGGGAAGGCAACAAGGTTAGTGTGACTTGATTAAACCAAGTGGAGTAGAATGTCTTGCATCCAGTCAGATTGAGACTGCCCCTGAAGTTGCTTTTTTTTGCTGTTTCAAGTTCTTGACATCATATGAATGAGCTAACTTATGCGCTTTCATCATGTGAAAAGAATGTTTGTCCTGGACTATTCTGGTCGGACATATGGTAGGTAGTCATCTTTGTGCAGCTACAAAGATTCTTAGAAAACCGCACTTACAGAAAAGTTTTACACTTACTCCTGTTCAACTCATTAAACGGTGAATGACAGTTTTTATCTTTGTTTTTTTTTTTTGCAGGTTGCGTCGTCATCATTTAACCTTGGAGTTTTCAAAGAGCCAAGAGGCTTTATCAAGGTCATTGAATTTGTAAGTACTGTACTAAAGTATGATTGTGTTCATTTGATTTCCTCGACATTCACACTCTGCTTGGTTTGACTTTTTATATCTCTTACACCACACTGCTTCATAGAGAGGGCAGATCTTTTGACGCTTTGTGATATTCTGTGGTTTCTTCAGACCATGTGATTGCAGGATCTGCACAACATCTCCCAGTAAAAATACATTGAATGAAGGCACATTTCCTTTGTTTCTTTGTCCTCCAAAGTTCACATTATTTGAGAAAAATCTAAAATTTCTCTAAACATTTACATATCCTCTCTCAATTTCATGATGACCTGGAGAAAACACTGACATTGATCACACCTATAGTTCAGTTTTATCCAGAGAGTTTTAAGGTGAATTGTGCCAACCCTCCTTCTATTGTCTTCCTTGTTTGAACCTTATCAATACACAACACCATTTCTTTATTTAGCTTATTGCTTGAGTTCATGTTTAAATTTTTTTTGTTTTTTTGTTTTTGCTATTATTATGACTCGATGGTTAAGATAAAAAAACTTGGCTTGGTGTTATGTATTAAATGTATTATTCCCTAAGGCAAGGTGGATCAATAAGTATGAGAATGGATTATTATCTTGGTTGGTTGGTTATTTGCCAATATGTATTTATAGTCCCCTAGAGTGGTTGCACTATTGAGAGACTGTCAGATCACCAAAACTAATTGCCCTGCATGAAAAACGTCAGGGGTGGAGATCTTCGTGGACTTTATCCTTTTTTTCCCGTGTTTATATGTATCGTTTATTCATTCACCCTTTGGCATTCTGTAATGTCCTAAAAGAGCAGTAGCTTTGTTCAGCAACAGGCAGACATATTGATCCCTCATTTCTCATACTTTTCTCAGCCCCACTCTCTCTTGGTGTAGCTTTCGTGTCTTCTTTTGTAAGGGAAGTAACATTCTTACGCCAGTTGATAAAACTTTGAAATCACTGATTTAACTCCCTTGCACTTGTAGTTTGAATGAGGTCTTTGACACCTATTGTTTTTTCTTCTTTTGGCCCTATTAACATTTTGTGTTATTCTAAATATACCACTGTGATTTGGGGAAATTTCTTCCATGGAGGTTAAAGTACTTCTTTTGCCCGATCTTTTGACGGGAAGAAAAATGCGGGTCAACGCCCAAAATTTTTCACAATAAATGTCTTTTGAAAAAGATCACCTCAAATTCTGATTTGGTCCCCAATTTTTCATTTGGCTGGTTTTGACCGCGTGCGAATACATACATTTTATTTTTTTATCTAGAAGGCTCAAATTGCACCTGAAACTTTAAAATTGGATGCTTTATTTAGATCACAGGTCATTTTACACATTTCTACACCCTAACACTGGCTGGTAGGGCCCCAAAAAAGGGGGATTTTATATATTAGCGGATTAATTGGGTTGTACACAATCAGTGATTTGCTCTTCTAATAGGTGTCACAAACCATGAGAAAACCCAGGTACCTTGGCGGGGTTGTTTGTCATGTTAGGCTGATCCATTCTGCCGTGTTTGACATCTACAGTGATTGTGGCTTTTATGTCTGTGTGGCACACTGCATCATCCAGTGACACACTAAGTGATATGAATTGGGGGAGATACTCCAGGCCACGTCAAACGTTTAAGAGGGAGAGGGTTGTAAATTTTAGAAGGATTTTAGGTTTTTCTCAAGTAATGCAAACTTTGGAGTGCATTTAGGAAGGGATGATGGGCGGTATTTTTAGGGGAGGTTTTGAAATTTAAAGGGTTAACTGCACGATTGCATAGTCTGGCTCTGCAGAAAACACTGAGGACATGAAAAGCTGTAAGAGTACAATTACCCTACAAGTGCAGTGTGTAGACTATGTACTATGTTTGCCCATTTCATATTACAGCAATTTATAGTAACTATTGTTTTCCTGCCTGTGGGTGAGTTATTGAGAGCAATAAATTCAAGCGCATTTTTTTCCAGAGCTCAGGTAATACACTCTGGGTGATTTTTGAAATGCAAGAAAAAAATGTTATGACAATCGTTCATCATTATTACAGTTTTAGTAACGCTATAATGTCATAACACTTGAGTTAGGTCATCTAGATTTCAAGCGCAGTTTTGTTTTGAATTATTCAGATACTGTTTACCCATCTTTCAACAAAATCGCACTTCCTGAGTCCTTGAAAAAAAAACGCTTTGCAATAATTGCAACAAAATATGACAAAAATATGTTCGTGTATTGAAGAGACCATCTCAGCAGGATTTTTGCATAATATTTGGTGACTACAGACCCATCCCCGTTTTTGAAATGGAACTGCTTACAGGCTGAATCTCCTACACGGATAGAAATTCATTCTAGAACCACTGAGTGATATTCTTGTAATCGCCTTGTTCTATTTTTGGAAACAAGCTGTCACATAAACAGACAGCTGTCATTTGGATGACACAGCAGGCATAACATTAAAATTTAGCCTCTGTTGTGCCTCTATACGTAATTGGCTCTAGATCACACATTAGCATCGCCGTGTGATTGTACTAAGCTTTTATGATGTCTATTGCTTCACCGCCGTGTAAATACATTTGAAAAATATTGAGTGACAAAAAGGTTCTGCATCAGCTCGTTCATAGTGGGAAGATATTTAATAGTAGATATATCATCCGTCTCTAATTTCCATGTAGCGTAGTTTGGATATTCAACCGCGGGGTGGGGGTGGGGGGTGAGTGTAGAGTGTAGGGTGGAAAGGAGAATAGAAGGTTGTTTCCCTCTACCCACCCATCTTGATACAGTGTTTCCTCCAGGAGACATTCACCCAATAAATGTGAAGGGGTAGGGGTGGGAATTGGTAAAATTTTAGTGGAGTTTTAGATTTCTTTTTTTTTTTTTTAAGTAAACCCAAACTTTGGAGTGCAGGAAAAAAAATGGGTGATCGGTGCGCGTTCAGTGTATGTTAAGGAGGAGGATTTTGAAAGTTGAGGGGCGAGTCGCGCTATCACGCTGTCTGAAGAAATCACTGATCATTGATAGTATAACTGTTACTGGTGTTACTCCACAACAGTGGAATAGGACTGTTAATGGTCGTATCAGTCATCAGTTGGTATCATGATCTTTTTTTCGGGGGTTGGGGATGGGGGGATGGGACGGAGACTTGGAACTTGTATGTAGTATGGGCTTTAGAGAATGATAGCACATCCTATTCAAAAGTATAGGTGTGGAATGCTGTCCAAGTTCTGTCTTCTGTCAGTTATCTTTACTCGGTGTCCACGGGACTTCCCTTACCAACACTCAGTCTTATTCAGACCTGAGATTTGTCAATAAGATTGATTTTCTAGACTACAGTCGGAAAATCGAATGATAACGAAAGGTTATCACAGCGTTGCGAGAAAATAATAGATTACTATCCGCCATTTTTCCATCACCTTTCCCCGACATCTCCGCCCCCTTCCCCCGTGGCTGTTGGAACGGAAAGCCCCTGTAAATCTCTCTTTACTATCTCATAACGATTTTACAATTCTGTCAGAATTTGTCAGTTACGCTTGCTCTGTTTCTACAGATCTTCCCTTACTAACATTAAACATTAGCAGAGCGAGGATTTGTCAGTAAGCTGCAGTCTGAAAATATAAAGATAACGATAGTCTTATATCAGCGTTTCCAGAAAAACATAGATTACTATTCCCTCCCTCTCCCATTCCCGCAACCTCACCCCATCTTTCCATTAGTTCCCTCTCCTTCCATCACTTACTCCCAACACTCCCCCGTCCGTCCCCCTTCCCCTCCTCCCGTCCCCCCACCCCTAAGCTGTTAAAACAGAAAGCCCATTTAAATCCTTCATTACTATTCATGTTAAAGCCTCAATTGCTATTCAAAGGTTGTTCCCTTGTTAAAACCTACGTCTTTTGTTTCCCCCCGGATGATTGGTCCACCCAGCTTCCTTCCCGTTTGGTCCCAGTGTTTCTATTGGTCTCACGTAACACTGGTAATGAATGGACCAAGGTTGATTAGGAGCGTCAGGGGTTTAGAGTTTAACTCTGGTTACTATCCACTTTCATTCTCTGTCCGTTTTGTTGTTGTTGTTGTTGTTTTTTTTTCTGGTTCGGTTGTGTTTTTAGTTGCCCCTAAGTTGGCTCTGTTATTGTCTGGCATCTGGTACCGTTTCGCTGGTTGTTATAATGCTATTCAGTGAAAGGCATCCTCTAAATCTACTTTTAGCTTCTTTTGTAGTTTATTCTGTTCTTCCTGCTGCTGCTACTACAAATGTTCCTAATGCTGTTACAGTCCGTGTGTGTAGTTTTTGTTTTTTTTTAATTCTCTATACTCTTGTCTAATTTTTTATAGTATAATTATAGTGATTTACCGCCTTTGTTCCAGAGAAGTGTTACATGTGAGCTAATCAAATATGAGGATGCATGCTGAATTCATGGCCCTGTCTATCTATCTGTCTGTCTGTCTGTTATCTGTTTGTCTCCGCCTGTCTGTCTGCCTGTCCTCCTGCTTGCATGTCTGTCTGCCTGCCTGCCTGTCTGCCTGCCTGCTGCTTGCCTGCCTGAATGTCACTGTCTCTGTCTTTCTCTGTGTGTCTGTCTGTCTGTCTGTCTCTGTCTCTCTCTGTCTCTCTCTCTCTCTGTCTGTCTCTCTCTCTCTCTGTCTGTCTCTCTCTCTCTCTCTTTCAGTTTATTTAGTCACCTTACCTCCATCTGCCGCCTCACTCGGTGTTGAAATCTTTTAATGTATTTGTATTGCGTATAGTATGAAGTAATTTTGAATCGAATTTATCTTCTCCTCCTATGTTCAATTAATGCAGTTGATTTTTGCTTTATAGCAATCCGTTTAATGGGACCCTCCATTTAATCAGACTATTCTTCAGATACCTAAATACTCTACTATCTTCTATATAATACAAACGTCCCTGGATAATCCTAAATACTTACGCCACAATTTTTCTTTTTCAGTTTTCGAGAAATTGCAATTAAGCGCAGTCAACTTGTATTTATTTAAATTGTAATTCAAGGTGTGCAAACAGCTCTACAAATCTTTCACAGACGTGCTGGTGTTTCGCAACTTAATTTGCAGAGCTTTGCCTCTGGGATTTCCGCTCTGAGAAGCCAGAACAAAATAAGAATGGATCTTAGGGCGGGCTTTCATGGCTCTACTCAAGCCTCCAAGTATCGAAAGTCACGATTCTCTTTCGATTTCGATGTTCAGTACAGTACTAAGGCACGCTTGAGATCGTTTTCTAGTTTTGATGCCCTTTCGCATTTACATTGTCTCGAGCGAATATTAAATTGTGGATCGTAAACTCAATTTCCATAATACAGTTTTGATATTGGGTCACCATAGCTAGATCCTTATTACATTAGCCTACGTGGTCTTTTGGTGAGGCGTTGAGTAGAAAGTGAGTGCAGGAAGGATTTTGTGACACTATTCTTGTTTACAGCTCGTTGTTTTGTTTATTGTTGTTGTTGTTGTTGTTGTTGTTGTTGTCGTCTTCGTCATTGTCGTCGCTGTTGTTGCTATATATTAGTTAGCTTTAGCATCGAAGGCATCAAAGAGTTTTGATATCTTCTGACTAGGACCGACATTGAAATATCGGGAGTAACGTTTTGATTTAGATGTTGTAAGAATGTTATCGATACCAAAGAACCACTTTGTCCGACACTAAATGGACCAGATCAAATGATAGAATCAGTTGACTGAACAGAAATCTCGGCACCAGTGGTGATGTCTGGAGGGAATGCTGAGGAAAGCAAGAAAAGATTGAAGTGTTGACTTCCGAACTGCAGGCATCAGAGTTGTTTGATTTACACTCGCCAAGCTAATGACTTGCAGTTTTGTCCAGTTTGTCTGGGCGTGTTCCAGAGCTCAGTCGTCTAAGGCAGAGCGAGTCTTTAATGGCGGCAGAGAAAATGGGAAAGAAGAGTTGGGTTTGGCACTCATCCTCGCCTTCCGTCCGCATAATGGAAAATGTTTATTGTGTGACTTAGCTGGACTTAGACCGCAACTCATCAACTCTTGCTAACAGTGGCGTAGTAACAGGTAGTGGGTTCCTGGGGGATAGGCCTAATGGGGAAGCGGGGTGCGGCAAAAGAAGGGGCAAAATAGTGGTGGGCGTGAGGTGAGATCAGGACCATACTGTGATTTTGCATGTTCAGTAATGTTTATGGATTAAAGCAGCGGGATTGGGGCACTCAAGGGCAACATTTTTTTTT
>JAWQUT010000016.1:2684373-2702417 GCA_033807755.1 Ellobium chinense | reverse complement strand
TTTGTGAAACACCCCCGCCGTCTCGGCGACACTTCGATTCCCTCCTATTAGGAAGAGTTCCCAATTCAAGTTTAAATGTCACAGCAAAATGGCATTTCTCTGGATACAAAATGAATGAATAATGCGATAAACATGCGAAAATAACCCGAACCATCCCAATCACTTGTTTCATCAAAAGCAATATGTATTCGGAAAAACAACAATTTACACCCTTAAACAGTTAAAACATGGAAGCAAATTGCGTTCAACCCATTGTAGTTGTTACTCAGGGCATGCAGTATTCTTGGCATGTGATTGTTTTACGCGTTTTCTCTTTCATGTCATTGTATTATCAATGTCGTTATTCATTATCATCTCAGAGGACCACTCTGTTCTATCTCACGCGTAAAACTAGAAATACATTTTGGATATGTTTTAGTTCTTAAGCAGTGCTATGTTAACGTGCCAGCACATCATAGCTCAAAAATACTCAAAGCCTCTATGAAAGCGAGCTTTCATCATTTTCTCGTTTGTGAAGTCACGTGTGTAGCTAAGTGAAATCGTGCCTGCTTCAGCTGCAGTCTGATGGAAGCTTTTCAAGAGTTTAAAAGGCTATTCTGCACGAGTAGTGCCATTGTTTTACGGGACTGAAACCATTTTTATTCAATTTATAAAACGCGTGACAGAAGAGTTACAGTTTGAAAAATCGTTAACTCCCTGGTATTGTGTGTCTCTACCTTCCGGTGAGCATTCAGGAGTGATTCTTTTTTCTTTAATGCATTCGATCATTACATTATTTCGTAAAGTCGGGTATTTTCTTTAATCCTTCAGACTTCATATCTCTCTTCATAATTAGACTACCAACGTCATGTTGGAGAAGACAGTCGGGCATTGTCTAATCCAGTCTAATGAATAAATCCGCGCATGAACCCATTCAGTTTTTTGGTGATTTTTTTAAAAGAACCTATTTATTTGTCCACTTCAAAGTACAGCAGTGAGTGTGCAAATCGTTAGAACCAGCTCTGTGCGAAAAACGATTTTAATGTGAATTTTTTTAAAAATCACGAAAACAAAAAATCACTGCAATTGTTGATAGTTCAGGAGTTACTCGAAATAATCAAAGTTACAAAACCAGTCTTACGTAACCCGTCGGGATGGTTATATTAATGACTGACTCCGACCTTGTCTTGGATTGTTTTTGTTTTTCCTTGTCACGCAATTTTTTTTTTACTTCAGCAAAAAAAANTTTAAGCAAAAAAAAAAAAAAAAGATATTGTGGGAGGCTAAGTGCGTCTGAAATTTCTAACCGATGTACTTTTCCGCCTGATGAAAGATCGTAATGTTCTGGCGTGTGGGATTCCTCAGAAGAGATACGAGCAAGGGGAAAAGTACGTATTTGTCTTAGTACTTCTCTACTGCCTTTTAAAGCTGAGTGACACCCCGTCAAATAGCTGACATTGCCCTCATAAGTACGCAGAGAGATGCTACTCTTCGGAGAAGTCTCTGAAATCAGAGAATATTGGTGTCATTCAGAGATCATTTAGCATCAGTTTGAGAATCAGCCTGCGCAGAAATTTCACAACAACCGAAAAAAAAAAAAGGAGTTAATTCTGTTTTGTCTCATTTCTGTTTGCCTTAGACATTCTTTTCCTGGATCATAGAGATTAATTATATCTAGTTACATGTTTATAGACATGCTAGATTACTTCTTAAGGACTGTTTTTATGCTATGTAGATTACATTACATGTAGATTATTATAAGCATATCCTAGATCAGGCTGTGCTTTAAAATGCAGAAGGCTCAGAGAATATAATGAAAAGTGAGTGGCGTCATTGGTAGGATTTATCACGTAAAACCAAATACATTGGGATCCAGTGAATTCAAATTCCTTCGGACCTGATCATGAGTTTGAGTTTGTGATGTGTTCAGATTCATGAGTAAAAGTTGATGAAAAAAAAATACAGTAGAATCTCAATATGAAGTATACCTTTGTACACGAAAAAAAGTATACTTAGCAAGAAGGTATACTTAATGTCGTGGTCCACTGAGTAATAAAAGGATATAATAAAAACAACGAGTCTGTTCATGCAAAGTTCATACTTAATAACAAGGTATACCTAATATTGAGGTTTCACTATAAGTGTCACGGGACTGAAGCATTACGCCGAACGTGCATTTTTTTTCGGTTGGACATGTCTCGTGGCCTTGTCCAAATGACGTTGTCTGGTAGGGCATCACCGCCATAAGGAGCGCGTGGACGTCATTAATCCTATTGAATAGGATGTGTGAGAAAGACTTTATCTGGCGTATATGAGGGGGCGAGAATGATGAAGAGAGAAAGAAAAATGTGTTTTTTGCGTTTTTGGGTGGTTTTTTTTGTATTTTAATCAACCAATTCACAGTTTCTGGTGACTTAAAAGCACAGTAAATATTGTAAAAATGTTTCGCAGTTCATTGTCGCAAGGGAAAACCTTGGTCAACACGAACCGTAAATGTTGACGTTGCCTTTCAGGCAGTCATCACAACACTATCCAGTTTCTTTTGTCTAATATTTGTTAGAATTTCATATCTGTCAAGATTCCATTATCGGCCCCATAGGTGTGACTGATTTATTGCTTAAGAACTGTTTGTAGAAACCGACAACAAATTCCGGTTAACAGAAATTCGCTGGAACGTACTTTTCGATCCATACCAATCGTTTCAAAGAGTGACCGATATATTGTTTAAGAACTGTTTGTAGAAACTAGCAACACGTTTCGGTTAACTGCAAGTCGCTGGAGCACATTTTTCGATCAATATCATTAGTTTTTGTGTTTTAGAAATATCTTGTATATGCGACACAAAAATGTCTCGTATAAAAGTCGTGAATTGACCTTACCATTTAGTAACAACCTCCCGCTTTATCACAACTTTCTTTTGATACCGTGCAAATAAGATGAAGCAGCATCGATGGTAGAAACAAAGCTTTTTTTGTGTGTGTGTCCTTACTGAAAATATATCAGTGTTAGTAACTCACGAATTCTCTTGCACCCATGGTCTTCACCATTTGTGAAATGATGGAAAACGACAGCTTTGGAAAGGGTCCTTTCATCAGATTGTTCCGAAATAAGATACACTCGGTGTCTAGGCCAGGACCTGAGTACATTGTGGTCTGTTTGCCCGATGTACTCACGCGCTGTCGGAGGTTCGCGCGCGTTTGTGCGGGCACGTGTTTGCCGGAGACGATGGGATGATAATTGATAGCGGGGGCCCGGCTCGGGTCTCCACCCCTCACAGTGTCAACTGTGGTAGCACCTCCCCGCTCGTCCCTAACTCTTCCTCTCCTTCTCCATTGTACACTCCGATGATCGAGGTGTGGTTATCATCAAAGAGCCGCAGGAAGAATTGAAAGAGAAAGATTATAATTGAGGAGACGGAGCGAGTGGGAGGAAGGACGGATGCTTTATCAGATTTGCTGCATGATGGAAATGGAAGCGCCGTCTTCTGGTTGTCGTATGTCGTATTGCCAGAAGGCATGAAGAAAGCGAGAATAGCATTCACTGGAAATTGAAAGAAAAAAGAAAATTCTGACACTTAAATGACAGGTTATGGAGTGAGCAATTGTCATGCTTACACAGTGAGTTTTGTTGTTTTGTTTTGTTTTTTTGTTTTTTTTTTGTTTTTGTCCTGCCTGAAGTGCTTTTAACATTGTGAAACGTGATTTCAGGAATTTGCGGGCGTGCAGTTAAAATTTGAAGAATGTAATGATTTTTCTTGGAGAACAGTGTTAAACTACTGTCGCATGGCGGAGATGACATGAGAAAGTAGATATTTTGTGTACAGTAAAGTTTCAGACGGTTTCGACCGTGTGGTAATTATTGTGTTTCAACTCTTTGTGAGTCTACTCATGCGAAATGAGATTTAAATTAGATCAGAAAAAAACAAGAAACGCATAATACTTCTTTGACAGAGTTCTGAGGCCTTTTTTTTCTCATCATCATTTTGTGATGTGTTCGTATTTCTAGAGGAACTGAAGGATTACAGCAGATTTTTTTTTCATTTTAATATAATTAATGTTAACAGTGTCCACTTGTGTCAGAAACACGACAAGATACATCCTCATAATTAGACCTGAATGTGAAGTGGACGCCTTGACCTTTTGGAAGGGCTTTTCCCTAAGGGCATATTCTCCTTGCCTGGCCCACTTAAATTTGGCATGCATCAGGCGATTCAAGTTGGCGTTGAGGAGATTTCGTCAGCTTTAGAATTTTAAATAAGGACGTGCAGCGACGTGCATGCCTTTCAGAGTCCGGGCCAAACTCTTGTTCCATGCCATCGCCAGCTGTTCTCCTTGTTCTCAGGGACTCACACCGGATATCCGAAGAATCCAATCAAAATCGATCAAGACTTGTCTTTGCCACAATATGCCTTATCACACAAATGCATTGTGGCCGTCCGGTGCGAGAGAACAAATACAATACATTGCCCAGAGAAATGAAGCCGGAAGACAATAGATGAAACGAACATTGCTCACGTGGGATAACTGTATCCAACCTTACTTTTTTTTAAAACAGGAAACGGAAACTCAATGGTTGCCATAACGGCACGCGTCATGTGAGCCATCCATTAATTCTTCTCGGTGTATTTGCAATGACAACATTGTGAGAGCTTCTTTTGAGGTATGCAGTGAAGGGTATCTCGTTCAAGTGTGGTTTTGTGTACATATATGACAAGGAAGAAGAGAGATAGTTACTCTCGCTGCACTTGTTCACAGCATGGAGATTTCCTAAATTGTGCGCGAGTGGTTTTATCTGCCTGTATTTCCCTTTGGCAAATACATTGGCTGTACAATTAAATATTTGTCAGGCAGTGATGGATGAAAGAATATTGACCAGACTATCCGACATGCCACATTAATACTACAACCGCGCAATGTTCCTTGCTTAGTCTACGCAAGTTTATTTTCTCCAAAATCACTGAATCTTATCTTAACAACAACAAATAAACGCGAACTTCGACCGGATTTTCTAAACTTTAAGGACTGGAGGCACTACGACTGACCTTACACAGGAACAGTACTGTCAGGTCAGAAGCGGGGTGGGATCAATGACCAGACTTCAGGTAGTCGCTAGACGCTGACCCGAAGTGCCCATGAGGTTCTTGACGTTGTCACGAACGTTGCCTTAAGAAGAATGGCGCGCTAAGGAGACCTGTGTTATACGTGATGATGCCGAAATGCCGAGCTGGGCCCGGAAAATTGAAACGTGCTCGTGTGAATAGCTTAGCGGTGGCCTTGTAAGGCTCACGATGAACACTGCTCACCCAAGAGTCATGAAATAGGTATTCATTGGTCAGCTTGTGTCCATGTAGTGACCTTTGGCAAACGTTAGAAATCGCCCAGGACTGGAGTATTGGAAACTTGCCTGGATAATCTGGCCTCTGGTTGATCAGCTGTAACGTGCGCTGACCAGCCACAACCTCTGAGATGATTGTGATTATCATAATGCTGAAGATTTTAGACGTGGTAAGTCGTATGTGCATATTGTAATACTGTAATATTTACTTCCGCCAAAGATGTTGTGTCTTCGTCCGAATCAGTTTGTTGGTTGATTTGTACGTTAGATCACTTAAAACGTTCGAAATGGAAACGTCATGGACAAGTTGGACCTCTTCTGGAATAGAAACCACTAGATTTTGGTAGGAACCTGAATAGAAGGATAGATAGAAAAACTATTCAGATGGTTGGAATGATTTCTGTCACATTGAAGCAGTGTATTAACATTGTACTACATGTCATGATCGCGATAGAACGCAGGGCATTCACTATCGGTGGTCTTTGGAAATACCAGATGTCGAGGATATTATTCGGCCTTGGCAGAGATATGTGCTCTACAGAGTGCCTCTGTAGCTTTTTCTTCGTGTCTTTCAGGGTAACATGGTATTGACTAGCATGGCCTTGAAAAGCTCATATGTCAGCCGAGATGTCTAGGAAAGTAGGCGTTTCTGTCCTGATATACAATCCGCTTACCATTCTTAGCAAACCAGTCGGTGAGATGGTCAACTTGTCATCACAATATAAGATTCTTGTGTTGTTGAGGTTGTCCTACATACTGGTCATGTTTCCTTGACAGATTTATATCGATTCAGTTTGTTTTTTTACAGAACTTGCACACACATAGTGTGGTGAGAGGTGAAACAGATGTAAGACCAAGGTTGCGCAAGTTTATGAAAAAAAAAGTCAGTTCAGATCAAGTTAATTTCACTAAGGGAAAAAAGCCCAGAGATCAGATTTAGTTCAGTTTTATGAAAGCTGAGAGGTTTAAAATTGAGATCAGAACAATTCGTATTGGTATTTGAAATTGGTTCCGATTTTCGAGGTAGATGTTAGCTGAACTGAAATTTAGATAGAAAATTAAAAGTTCGGATCAAGCACCCAAAATAGTTGCAGTTCAGTTCAAATCTAGATCGATTGGTCCAAAATGGCTGTGATCAAGTTCACGTGAACCGAACTTCAGTTCATGAACTGCGTTCATATTGTCTCAGTTCTGCTCATTCCTTGGAAGACCCACCATCCTATTCATTCCTCATGCTAAGAGTCCAAGGCAGGTTCCATTCTCGATGTAACAGAACTACATGTAGGATGTCGCTGTCCGAGCTTCACATCCTAGAAAAACGCCAGTGCTCATAATAATGATCTGTCCTAAGTCCCTTATTTTCTGAATCAAACAGTATCAACTAACTCGAATATCTTTCTATCTTTAATATGGACTGGTCTCTGGGAATTCGAATTAACCAGGTGACCTCTGTATATATAATGTTTAAATACACAACTAGTCGACATAATATATAGAGGTCCCGGATCAGCAACCATCTCATGAGCCAAGCTAAAGTATCATCATGGATAACTGTTACATAACGCTCATATTTTAAGCATGAACGACAGCAGTGCAGGACAGTAACATCACGCCGCCCGAAAATAATACTATCGTACGTCCTTAAATGACGTTAAGGACTTACGACAGTATTGTTTGCGGATGGCGAGAATGTTAGAGAGTTTTTGTTTTCAAGTTCGGATCTCTCACAGCCTGATATAGCAGAAGTGAGCGTGCGCCTAGACTAGACTAGAAGTAGATGTGAATGTCATGTCTAGTTCCTAACATGCAGAGTATGATCCAAACACCAGGAAATGTCATAAGTGCATGCGTACCTCGTAGTGCCATAATGGTCCGTAGGAAATCCGAACTCAAAAATAAAAAGAACAAAAACAAACTCTCGATTGATTGTGTCTGGATTTTATAGACAGTACGCTAATTTGCAGTGAAAAAATGTTGATCCTACCCTCCTGTATTTTTTTTTTAATACCCAGCGTTGGTCCGAAGGATATGTATTATTATAGATCCACAGTCGACATTAAAATGCTGGGGTTGTAGACAGTGCAATCACAGTAATGGATCTCGTTCTCTTTTACCCTTTATCTTTTCGACGTTATATCCTGTGTGTTTTGGGAATTAAAGTAGTGTTATTCTATCGATGCTGTGTGGACGCCGTCTTTTAAAAGTTCCCGGCTTAACTACTATAATCAATCTACAGCATTTGCGTGCAACCTCTCGACCTCTCGACGCACTGTCGTCATACACACATACATTCTTGTCATCCTGATGAAAATGTGATCCGAAGATGCAAACTGCAATAGACTCCGTTTAGTAGTGGCTTCTCGAGGGTATGGTAGAAGTTGCAGATATAAAGAGGTGCGATTATCCAGTGACTCGGGCATAGCAAACACCGATTATACTGGTGCGACTAAACGGGAGTTGCGATTGAGTGGAGTCGACGATAAAGGTATAAAATGTTTCAAGTTGTGTCCAAAAAATTGTGAGTCTGCGGTATTTAAGCGATCGTCTTAATTTTAAGTTTTAATGTCAGTGCAACGCGCACAAAGTAGACATGTAGCGAACATGTAGAACTTGCATTGCGTGGATAAATAATTAACCCAAAACTCTGTTCCTTATTAAATGTCAGTCTTTAAAAATCGATGCGCAGCAATCTGATTAGACAAACTTAGTCTAGTTTTCGGTTACGCTTGATATCGCCTATCCTTCATTAAAACCCATCGAAAGTCAGGTAAAATGCTATGTATTAAGACTACTAAAAATGTATCATTTTTCATGAAGACAGTCGTGTCACCCAGTGAAAGCGAATTCCCAATCAGATGGCAGCACTCTGTCGTATTCATTCCCTGACGTGACGCATGTTTATTTCAAATGCCATTGTCTCACGAACGTTATGTAGGTGTCCAATTTCTGTTTAATATGTGTCATGATTGTCCTCCGACAGTTGTTGATTACTTTCATATAAAGGGAGATCATTTTAGGCTAAGTTCTGACTAAAAGCGACGAGCAGCGCTATAGCTGCATGACACGAAGGTACCCACTTTATTTCTATTAATCGGCCACACCAGGAGCGCTAACTGTATTGCAGCAGTATTTTGGCATCCCACATTATAGCTCATTTAGATTCTGCCTCGCTGGATGACAAACCTCCCGTTCGCCTTGAGCTGCATCTTCTGTGTCTTCGCTTGCGTGCAGACATTCGTTTTTACATGATGTGGGAGCGTCCTTTAATTATACACTCAAGGTTTTCTGGACGAACCGAGATGGGGACATTTGAGAAAACAGACCCATTCTGTGTTCCATATTTTCTGGAAAACCAACAGAGTAATTTATAAGTATATGCGCATAATGTCCCTGGCGTTTTATCTATCCGCGGATCAGATCTTTTGAATCATTAATGCCTTCCCTGCCTCTTCATTATTACGGTCTTTGCGGATACGGGGCGTTGCACAGGCAGTGTAGCGATGAACTGAGTGAATAATGCAAAACTAAGCTATGGATCTGTCTGTCAACTTATCTTTGGGACCGCATTCACCCGGATCAGATAGTTCATGGTCATGCGCGTCCTGTATTCATACAATGGAACTCAGTAACTATGGAATGGCCAGGACTTTCAGCATATCACCGTTATTACCGTATTCCGTTATTCCCGAATTGCGGTTTGGGGACAAGAGAAATAATCTGAAGCGGACTTTTATAGTTCGTGAGACATGCAGACTTCGCTTTGGTGATGCCACTTGCAATTACCGCTGATGTAGCACGCGACATCTGAGGTGTTTTGCCTTTCAGCACTGAGCGGGCCGATTTTCACCCACGCTTCGGTTGTCAGACCATCCAGTTCATGCAAACATTCATACGACAAAAGGGCAATTATGCCGTCACATTCGGATTGTTAAGTGTTACAGACCCGTTACAAAAAGTTGTTTTAGCGATACCAAAGAAGAGTGATTATGTCCGATACGATCGGGTTCCCGTTATAACGTACCCGTTATAAATGTATTGAATATAATATGTTTACTTTGTTTTGAGTATTGTTCTCGTTTTTCTAAATGATAATGATGAGGTTAGTGAGTGTGTGTTGAACTTTATGACCTGGAACGTCATGAATTGGAAACAGTAGTGTTCATGTTGTAGCCCTGTAACCCTAAGTTTCTTCTGGATACCAAATTTTGGTTAAGGACTGAAAACTCCGGATAGGGCAGTCGCTCAATGGGACCATTGAATATGACCAAAAAGTCATTAATCGAACACGGCACGTGTCCGAAACGTGCATATGAACACAGCACGCTATCCCTACCGCCAGACAGTGTAGATTATTGTAAATTCAGAGATGTTTCAGCTTATCGACTTTGTTTACGAAATCCGGGTGTCAGTGCCTCTTCCTTACCATTAGCATAGCCCCGGAGAGTCCCATGGTATTACTCTTAAATCATGCATAAACCTAAATTTAACTTAAAGCATAGTTTGGCAATATGATACTGGCATCGCGTGCATCCACTGAGTGTTTGACTTCCTTCATGCACAGAACATTAGAACAGTCCCGCCTATAGGACACTCTCACCTATAGCACATACTTGCCTCTAGGCTATAGCTTGGTTTAGGGCAGAATTACAAAAGAAAAAGCATACGTGAGAGAGTTCAAAGACAATGGTGATGTCTAGGACTGTCCCAAGTTTTCTTTTTCTTCCTTATCCCTACCCTAAACCCTGTCCTTAATCCTAAACCATGCTCTAGGTGGGAGGATTCTGAAATAAATGCTCTAGGAAATTTGCCGGAGGTCTGGGTTCGACAAGAGTTCAATGCAGTTTCGTGTACAAAAACGCGACTCCCTATTCTGGACTTGCACGCTGAGTTCCTGAGGTTCCACTGTAGGCGTATATATAAGTTTAGATCAGTTGTGTCTGCTTGGTTTGAGATTTCCTCCCCATTTTTCCTCTCTTCCTGATGGACGGTCTTTGCCAATGCGAACTTTTTTTTTTCAGCGACGTTAATACATACATGAACTGTGTTAGTGATTTCCAATGGATTTTGCCTTGCAACCGGGGAAGGGGATGGGGACATTGAAGGGTAAATCAGGAATTTTATGGGGCACGTAAAGTTGGATGATGCATGTGGCATTGCACTTCAGGTCAGTGTACAGATGTAATGCAGTCCCCTGGTGAGAAAGAGTTTCGCGTGCTGTATTCCATATAGAAGTGGATGACAAGTTTGATTATTCAACGCAGCAAAGAGATAAATGTTCACATCCGCTACTTTATTCACCCGTCTAGATGTGTTTGCTCTCCCTCACATTTATCTTTTATTGTGCGTTTATGTTGTAAATCAGAAGTTCCTTTCAGCTTTGAAAGCTGGTAAAATTGCCCCAATTTCATGTGGCACTCAATCATGCTTGGGGTGCCGGAAAAGGATGACGATTGTACGTGTGAGCGCCAGCATTAGGATGTGATGCGGTTTTGTTTCAGGCCTTATGAAAGGGCTGCGCTAGTTTGGTCCCTACCATTGGACAAAAATGGAAACCACACTCCTTCTTTGCATTCTGTGGGCAGTCCTTAGCAAAACATGCGTTTTTGGTTGGTGGAAATCAATCACAGTTAAGAAGGGTGTACGCCTACTAGAGGTTTCTTAGAAATGTGTCACTTTTTTGTGCAAATCGGGAAGAAAAAGTCTGGCAACATGGTGGCAACCAATTACGGTTTTAAATTTGATTGCTGAACATCTTATCAGTGGCCTTGTATCGGAGGAGGATGTGGCTAGAATCAACAATAGTCTGTATGCTGATGAATGAGGCAAAGATATGGATATAGCAAACACCTCTCGCAATTTAATGTATTGTTTCTTGTCTCTTCCGCATTAGTCGTAGCCATCTTGGCTTGTCTAGAGACTGATACTTCCTTTGTAAGGAAGGGTTATGGTTCCTGCAAACATACTCAGCCCAAGTACTGTCCTTCGTAAAGCGGATTAGGGGATAGTGTTTGGGAAACAAAGCATACTTGCATGAGACAATAGACATTGTCATTATCTAATAGCTCTCTCCTCTGTACTCCTCTCTTCTAACAAGGCAGTCCCTAGATACTGCGTCATTTGATTTAGTTGGAGTTAACAAAAGACACACGTCTTTCTAAAAGGACAGTGTGCAGGAAGTTTTCCGACATCCATTACATATGTCAACGTGACAACAAAAAGTTGCAGCGGAATTCACTCGGGAAACATACATAAACTCTTCCAGGTCTGAAAGTGCATTCGTCTCACTGTTATCATGATGTAGTTCTTATCGATTAAACTGACGCTATGCACTACTGAACGAATGGGTTTCATTATTTCTGACGTTCATTATGTTTCCAGTCCATACCCTACAGCCATGTCTTGGTACAGTCGGCTCCACTGTTTCGCTGCTTCAGCTTAATTGTACCATTTTTAAGATAACAGATTATTCTCTCTGCTTCTTTACAATATTCACTCCATCACTGAATAGAAGTTCCTCTTTATCGCTATCTTTTTCATGAATCCAAGCAGATGCGATTAAATTAAGTCGGTTGCAAGGGTAAAATCGTAGTTACAAAACTACCGGTTTACCGCAGAAGACTAGATGTGCCAAAATAGAGGAAAATCGTTTAATAGCATCTTTGAGCTCTAATAGAGCTTTTCATATTCTTTTCTCCCCATCAGGGTTATTCTCCCGTAACCTTCATAGTTTCCGAGATAACCAACCAACTGCGCCGCTGAATAATTCACAAAGTGAAAAGCAATTTGGAAGCGGTTTTTTTATGTTGTTGTTTTTGTTTTGCGCTTCCTGTAAGCTTATTGTTTTGGCGTCTTCGCTAGTTGTTTCTTTTTCCCAATGAAACGGCAGAACTCCATAGTAAGCTAAAAATTTCTACAAACGTGTTTTTTTTTTTTTTGACAGTGAAACGGTAAAACTATGGTAACTAAATTAAACTTATCACGAATGCGCTCTTTTTCTTTTCATAGAACAGCACAACTCCACGGAAACTCATAATTTTGACGCATATGCTTTTTGGGCCTTAAACCGAACGGTCGAATTCTAATGGAAACTTGTGTGGATGATTTTGACCCGAAGATAGACTGACATCACCGAACTCCAGGAAGCTCAAGCCCTTCTCATACGGTAACAGAGATGGGATTCATCAGCGGACAACAGAAAATCCTACGAACTTCATCTAGGGTTTCCTCGAATGATCAGTGTTTTCTCCAGTTTGTGCCAGTCACTCTTTGAATTTCAGAATCCCCCCACCTCACCCCCCCTCCTTTCGAAAAATACGTTGAATGATCTGTCCGTCTTTTTCTGCGCTCGAAAGGTTGTGTAACTTGAGAAAAGTCTAAAATCCCTTCAAAATTTTATANCCCCCCCCCCCTTCCTCCCACCTTCAAGCTTATGACAAAGTCTCTCACAACTCTATGACCTGGAGAGAGCACCACCAAATGCTCTATTGACCAGCAGGACTAGGCAATGTAGATTTCCTGCATTTGAGGGAAAAGATGGAATTTATTAAAAAATCTAATTTACCGAACCAATAAGTAGCCTCAACGTTCATGATTACTTTACTTTGATGTCAGCACTGTAGACACTATAGCAGCCTACTATACATTGGTTTATGAACATATCCGGAAGCCATCTTGGGCAATGATTTCCTCTGGCAAGGACCTGACGGAGTCCCATCCCTGTAGTAAAGTTGCAGTTTTCTCTTTCTTGGCCACTGATGGAAGGCGATTTCCTTGAAATGTCCCAATATTAATTTGCCCGTGTGTTTATGGCGCTTTCTGGCTCCGTGCGAGTCCATCAGGTTCTCGGTGTGTCGTGCCATCGATCATCAAACCCAGTCTGCTTTTGTATTAAGTTTCTGACTGATAGCTCGTTGAGTTCATTGACATCAGCTTTATTGTTTTAATCAAATATTCTTGGTTCTTTCTTTTCTGTTGTGCCATTCTCTCTTCCTTTGTCTCTATCTCTCTCTCTCTCTCTCTCTCTCTCTATCCTCTTTCTCATGCCTTTGTCTTTTCTTTCTGGTAACCTGTAGACCCCAAGGACATCATCCGTTTTATTGTTTTAATCAGATATTAGACTCTCTGTCTCCTGCTATGTTTGAGTTCTCTCTGTCTTTTATTGGCTTCTGTTCTGTGCCTCTTCAAAACATTAAGTGTTTGCGTCTCTATCATTTTCCATATTCGATTTCTTTCCTTCCCATTCTCTGTAGCTGTCTCTCTAGCTGTCTTTTACAGGCCTCCACTCTGTGTCTCTGTAAAGTTTTGGTCTTCTGTCATTATCCATATTCTCTGTCTCTCTGTCACTCTCAACCCCCCCCCCCCCNCCCCCCCCAAATTCCGCCAGTCGTCTGTCTCTCTCTCCTCCTCTTAAACATTATTTTCGATGTTTTTTGGTGTTTTTTTTTAAATTTTACTCATTAACGCCCTTCTTTTCCTCGGCCACCCGCATCAATCGTCCCACTTATTAGACAAGAAAATATTTCCAAGAATTATTTCTGTAATTATTAAGTTCCATTTTATTCAGCCTCAGTGTGACGCAGCATCTACTATATCCATCCGGACGGGCGGGTCTGCACTTGCTGACATTTTCAAATCTCTCCCGTAGCATACTCAGGCCTCATCGCTCAAAAATGCATGTTATCGACAGTTTTGAGCATGCAGCCATAATGGATCAAATTTTGTTGAGAGTGTGAGCGTACTCTCTGTGCCAAGAATGATATACAGTCATCTCCGCTTAATTGCAACTGCTTTGGAGCAGCCAAAAAAAAAATGGGATTTAAAAGAATGGCAATTACCCGATGGTTTTATTATGGGAAGACTGTTTTCTGTTCTCTGACAATGTTGCGATCTGCGTTTGCCAAGTTCACTAAAAGTTCTCTTCAGTTCAGATCAGGATCAATTCACGAAGAGAAAAAAAAGCCCTAAGATCTAGTTTAGAGCAGTTCCAAAATATTGAAGAGTTTTTAGATCTGATCAGTTTCTCTTGGTTTTGAAATTGGCATTCTGTTCTGATTTTCAAAGTTCATATCAAGCACGCACAATAAATATTCAGATCCAGATCAGTTCGTCCAAAAATTGCTGTTAAGCTCTGATCATTTGATATCAGTTCTGTCCAACACACGTTTCGATGAAGGGAGTGTTGCTATTCAGCGGAAACGGCTGTGGTAGAAATTGAGCTCTCGAGTGCTTACGCTCGCAGTTGTGAAGACTAAAACTCTTCGCTTCCATTCCTAACAGTGAGTCGCTGCTGAGCATCATTGCACACTCCGAGCGATGTATTAATCATTAAATATGATAGCACTCGGCAATGCATGATGTGTCTTCTGGGGTCGTCACGTTCATATCATCAGCTTAATTGCTCAAGAAATTTATGCCAGGGGAAATTCATTTTAAAAAAAAAAAAACACCAATAAAATCTCTCTAATGTGCATAAGATTGCGTTAGTGCCATTAGCTGGAGAAAAGATGCATGAAAACCTGCAATTTTTTTTCCCATGATCTCAGATTATGTAGACCTCATACATTTAGCTTTATGTATTATGCCTTCCAATTCATATTGAAATCATTTTGGGTTTTTTTTTTTTTTTTGGTTAACGTGATTGGTAGTTAAATCCACTTAGCTGCAAGGATTTGTTTCGGGATCGATGGAAAAGTTTGGATAAAGAGGAGCGTGAGATCCGGGGTTTTCCCTCCGACATTTGCGATACAAATTTTCATTCTCTATTGCTAGCTTTATGAGTTTTTACCCTACATTGATACTGCGAATAAGGCATCTTAAGAGTGAAGGACTGGACAAAAATGGCTTGCTGACAAACCATGAATCCAGTGACCAAATGAAAATAGTTTTCCCAAAACTAAATTAAACAGCCTTTTACCAAAACTGAAGTGAAGAGCTTTTTTCTCAAAACTGAAAGGAAGAGCTTTCTTCCCAAAACTGACATGAAGAGCGTATTCTCGTAAGTGAAATAAAGAGCGTTTACCCAGAATTGAAATAAACAACGTTTTCCGAAAACTGGAATAAAGAGCGTTCTCCGAAAACTGGTATAAAGAGCGTTTAACCAACACTGAAATGAAGAGCGTTTTCTCAAAACTGCCTCAGTTCATTTTGAAGCCCTTCGCACTTAGCTGGTCTCGGTCATTCTGCGTGAATCTACTTAAGTAGATTATGAAAAGCAAAGAGAAACGAAAGAATGATGCTAAAGAAATCACGATGGCGAAAACAGGAATTTCGACTTGAAGTGACCCACACAGGAATCCCTGAAGTTGTTTTCGGGCTAACAAGAGTTTCAATGGTGGCGCTGTTCTGCGACACTGCACGTTACACTTCTACGACTACTCTTGTACGCTCAAGTACTTCCTTTTTTTTTCTCTTCTTAGCACATCCGTTTTGCATACATCGACTCATCTGTCTGAAAAATGCATTTATGCGAAGACAAAATACTTTTTCAACGTGAGAGCGATGTCTGACGTTCTTTGAATAATGATTTCAAAGTGTCTTCTGGCATACATTTATTCAAAACAAAACTGAGCTCGAAATCTGGATATCCTCAAGAGTCGTGACATTTTAGATTAATTAAAAATGCATATATATAGTAAGAGCAATTAACATTTTCATTATCCCCATAGATTTCAGAATGATTTTAAGGTGGACTTAGTGCGTTGAGATGAAAATGCTCTTCAGTTTACATCGTGCTTGTTTTGAAGCTTGGAAACTTGCTTCGATTTACGTTATGTAACTGAAATTGGCGAAGGCAAAAATTATTCGTGTTCGTTTATTTGAATCATGTATTGGGTGTGACTGTATGCAGTGCCGATACCTCTCTATTGTGACACTGGTAACGTAGTTGCGGGCGAGTGACTGATGTCGATACCGTTCTTTCTGCATTATGCCCAGGCTCATGAATCCTCTGTTTCTAAACCGAGAACCACAAACCTCAACTAAGACCAGTACGGCTTCCGCCCTTTCCATCAGCCACTATGTCATATTTTTTTTTTGTTGGCACAATATAATAATCGTTCCAGTCCGTTAATGCCCACAAACTCAGAACATAAAATTCTGAGGCGCTCGGGCTCACTTATAGACGCTTATTCGTACTATTCCTTGGGCTTGGTGGTAGCAAAAAATGCAGTATCGATACCTCCCGTTTGTGATCCTGGTATCGTATCTGCGTGGAATGACTGCCGTCGTTGCTTTTGCGTGGTTTTCAGAGACAGTAATGAAATCTTGTGTTTCTAAAACCAGGAACCACAAATCCAAACAAACACTTTCGCCCTTCCCGTAGGTCTTTCATCTCCTACTATTTTTGTCGCAATATTATAATCGCGCCAAAGCTTTTAATGCCAACAGACCCCAGTACATATAATTACGGAAGCTTTCAACCGCTTACTTGCTTCAAGCATGCTATTACGCAGTCTTTACTCAATCTATTAAACTAGCCCTCAGGTCGTGATTTTCCATGAGATAGCTCTCCCCGCCTCCTTCCACCCCCTTTCCTTTCCTTCTTTTTTTTTTTCCACAGTTTCTCGCATAGCCTATAGTTTGGACGTTTTTTTCTTTTTTAAGGTCGAAATGTGTCAATATTTGTTTCCCGAGTTGAAACGAGGTCTCGAAACATGAAGTTTTGTTTCAAATTGATTTTGACGTCGTTGGCGTAGACTGGAAAAGGGCTTTTTTTTTGGTGGGGGGAGTCTGCCATACATAAATTTCAGTACCTTCGCGGTTGCCCCTCTCCCGCGGTGGACTCCAGCAGCTTCCGATAATGATATTTTTGGACTATATTATTGTTTTCTCTGTGATGTGCGTTCCTAACCTAATAATAATACAGTGATGATTAAGACGTTTGAGAGTCACATGTCCAAGCCAGTGTCTGCTCAAGCGGCTTTACATGATCATTATAATTTCAGCCAGATCACCTAAGAATATTTTCAGCTTCTGGGGAAGAATACAGTACTTCGGACATTTGTGGTCCCCAATCACTAGAGGTTCGACAATATCTTTCACTGTCTATAGCCAGGTACCCATTTTACAGACGGATGGACTAAATGAAATTTTTTCTCAAGGCACATACGACATTACCATGGCAGTATTTGAACCCCTCGTCTTCATTTCTTTAGTCTAATGCTACAACGACTGGGCTAGACAGCGTCATATAGACTACCCCTCTCTCTAACTACAAGTAACTGCTAAGAAACTTAGATCATGGTAGGTCCTGATGCAATCAGCTGTACACAGAGTATGAAAACGATGTGGTCAAGGTGACCGTCGTTGCTTCTGTTTTTCAAAACAGTGGAGTCATGACATGATTTACTGCTAGTCTGGAACGTACAGCGCAGAACAGCGGTTTTCATGCTGTTATACTCTGAGCTGTTCTAGATACTCCTTTGCGCTCCTTTTTCTTAATCTTTTCAAGAACACACGATCAGGATGATAGAACACGCTCGTGCAAAGCGATAGTTTGTCAGTTTAGCAAAAGCTTAGTTACAATATTACTGATTGATAGACTCTGGAGTAGGTAGGTTCTAAACGTTTAGTTATCACTGGCTTACAGCATACTTTGCCAGATTAAATCAGTGACCTTTACAAACATCACTTGAATAGATTTTTTGTTGTTTTTTTTGTTTTTCAAACTTTCCTTTTCTTTTTCCTCTGCTGTCCTGATTCTCTCGCCTTTCTCCCCCCTCCCCACCCCCCTT
>JAWQUT010000016.1:2663844-2674229 GCA_033807755.1 Ellobium chinense | reverse complement strand
ACATGAATGACTTCGACATTTTTTAATCATGTGTCCTCGAGAACCTTGGTTTCGTCATAGGATAAAGGTCTTCGACGTTAGTAAAGTGCATTTTTGAATCATTTTTCATTATCGTCACAGTCATAAGCAGATGGCCTACCTGTTTCAGAGGTAGACAGTTTTGCTGACCGGACTATTTTTGTGCTTGGTACAAT
Organism: Ellobium chinense; assembly: GCA_033807755.1. Classification (NCBI taxonomy): domain Eukaryota; kingdom Metazoa; phylum Mollusca; class Gastropoda; order Ellobiida; family Ellobiidae; genus Ellobium; species Ellobium chinense. The sequence continues at coordinate 2,674,035 of JAWQUT010000016.1, read as the reverse complement.
CCAGTACACCTATCATATTTATGTCACAGAGAAAGCAAGTCACAAAGTCTTTGCTTAAAAAAAAAACAAAAAACGCAAAGTCATGTCCCCTAATTCATAAGATTTCAAGTGAGCTAGCCTGGGTCCTGTGTCTTGTACGTAGTACTATTGCCTAACTTGACTCATGGGGACAATGTTATTATCAGTCTCTTTCTTCTCTTGCATGACACACTGAAATGAGATAGGCGATCTGCCTGTGATTGTGACGATTTATAAAAATGTAGTGGAGAAGAAAGAAAGAGGAACTACCAGTGCAAGGGAATTCAATGCAATGCTGCATTGCACAAGGGCAAAAGAAGGAGAGATAAAAGACACGTAATTGAGACAGGCAGGCAAGAAAAAAAAATCTTAGAAAGATGGAGGTTAAAGTCATTTTCTTTCCCTCTGTATTTTTTTATTTTTATTTTTCGCATTTCTGAATCTCGCAAACCAGCCAGCCCATGCTGGGAACAGAATATAATCTCCTACAAAATACAATTTTCTAGAGTCTAAACCAAGCGTGAAACGGATCCGATTTAATTATTCAGCAGACGGGCAGATCTTACGGCTTAATTATCGCCATACAAACATAATAAGCGGGAAAGGGGCCTCTTCTAATTGTATTCTGCATCGTCTTAGAGTGCGCGGAAAATTGGCCAAATTCGCCCCGGGAGCGGAAATTAAATCGATGGGGACTGTGATTTCGCAATGCCTTGTTTTAATATATGGATATTTTGTTTTCTTGTTCGTTATTTTTACTTCTCAAAAGGGTGACAGATTATGATGGCGTGGGAGTCTCTTCTTATTTATTTCACCGGGTGTCTGTTCTGTTGAACCGGTTTAAAACTGACTTGCGCTGTTCTCTTATGACAGAGGACCAAAGCACCTTAATATAGGTCAGATGGTCGCTGTAGAGCAGGACTGGGCCATCCTTCATTAAAAATTGCTGTGCTTTGAGAAATTGAAGGATGAAGTTTTCCAAACGTTAAAATCCAATTTCTCAGCTGCTACCTAAGATAGCATTCTAAAATTTTACACCAAGGCTGTTATTGCATTCCACAACAGAATTCTAAATTAACATCAAGTTAATATTTCACAGAGACTAAGAAATTAACAAAACTTTTTGGAATGGCCCACTTTTATTGTACTCTTTCTTATTGTGAAATGTAACATAAGACTGAATGAAGGATATGTGGGCCATCCCAATAATCACCTTATGTTGCCATTGAGTTATAAAGACTTGCAAAAGAGAAAAGCTGGTGTTAGAAATCCCCATAGGCCAGAAATAGCAATTTCAACCGATAATTGTAGCAAGACTGAGTTAATATCTATTTGTAGAACTCTTTACCACCAAAATTGCAAGAATGTGGGATGATCCACTTTTGCTGTACAGCGACCAATTAAAAACTGAAACCAGCCAGTCCAAGGGTAGAATATATTTCAATGTAGGTTATGTAAATCTACCTTGCCAGGAATACATCACAAGATTTTTTAAAAGGAAAAAAAACCAAACAAACCCTATGATCCAAGCGATCGAAGTTCGGGAAATCATTCTGCGTCTTTCATGATTTTGCGTGATGGCGCTTTTGATTTCAGTGCAGTTGAGTTCATCTTGAAACATTTTCAATAGCCATAACAGACAAGGCTGTATAAGGTAAGGATTCATGACTGTGAAAGACATAGATGTCTAATATGGATTTAGAGAAGAGGCAGCAGCAGCCATACGAATGAAGCAAGTCAGTGGGGACGATGATACCAGATTTAGCAACAAGAGGACTGGAAAAAGATACAGATTTGGTCGGTCGGCGGCAGAAGAAAAAGGAATGGCGACTTGATAAGAATGGTTTTTGTAGGAATTCTCATCTGTCTCTTTTGTCCCCTGGGTCCATAAAAATAAATCTGTTTAATTCTTATGCAAGCTGATATCCAGGTCTTTTTTTCATTCATGGATTTTTTTGAAAGGGTATTTTCTAGCATGATTGTGTTGTGCCGTGATCTTTTGCCGGCATCATGTGCTTTTTTTTTCTTCTTAGCTATACAATATTCCAGATTACTAGTATGAAAATATGTGTCCTCACGATTTTGCAACACAGACGTGCTACTGGTCACGTGTTGTTGTTGCTGCTGTTTGTTTGTTTGTTTATTTGTTTGTTTGTTTGTTTGTTGCCGCTGTTTTGTTGTAGTTGCTGCTATTTGCTGGAGTAGGATGGAAGGGGTCGAGATTACATGAAAATGAACTGTCTTAAAGTTATAGCTGACCATGTCGTAATGGGGCAGATTTAAATATAGTACAAGGACATAGTCGTTAGAGGAAGGAATTATCACGCTTCTAATATGTTGAAAGGGAGGGGACGTATATAGTTCTTGAGCAGAGCCGTTTTTGTGTCTTGAAAGAGGGGGAGGAGAGCCATAGTAGGATCGAGGTCGAGGGGGCCTTAAGAAAATAAAATGGAATGGAAGGTCCTCAGAGATTATGCTAACCTCAGATCGTAATGGGAAAAATCACGAGGGTCCTTACCTCTAGGTCTGGTTTAATAGGTCTCTGAATGGAGTCTGAGCTCTTGGGAAAAATCATGAAGGTCCTTACCACTATATCTGGTTTTACGTCTCTGAATGGGAAAGAAATCATGAGAGTCCTCACCACTAAGTCTGGCTTCCTAGGTTTTTGAAAGGGATCTGAGCCTTTGGAGAGAAATCAAGAGGGTCCTTACCGCTAGGTCTGGTTTCATAGGTTTTTGAATGGAGTCTGAGCCCTTGGAGAGAAATCATGAGGGTCCTTACCACTGAGTCTGGTTTTACGTTTCTGAATGGGAAAGAAATCATGAGTGTCATCACCACTAAGTCTGGCTTCCTAGGATTTTGAAAGGGATCTGAGCCTTTGGAGAGAAATCAAGAGGGTCCTTACCGCTAGGTCTGGTTTCATAGGTTTTGGATTGGAATCTGAGCCCTTGGGGAGAAATCATGATGATCCTTATTACAAGTTCTGGCTATTAAAGTTTATACATGGGCTCCGAGTCCCTGCGAACAATCAGATCAATCACGATATTGACATTGACAACAAAAAGTTTAAATCAACAACGATACAAACTCAGTGGGTGTCTTTGAAGGAAAACAAAATCACAGTGGGAGTAAGATTACCGGTCACAAAGCTACGGAAGCAGGAACTGCGTGCATGCAAAAACCTCTGAGTGTTTCACGAAACTTCATGTTGATTTTACTGGTTTCCTGTGTGGGTAAGTGAGAAACTATACAGACTTGGCTTTGGATTTAACAGGTCATGATTTGGAAAGAGAGCGCCAAGAACAAACAAACAAACAAATAATTGTTTGTTGGTTTTGTTTTGTTTTGTTTTCGGGGGGAGGGGGGGGGATGGTAGCTTTGGTGATTGGTGAAGTTTAACAACCATCCTTACTTTGCTAGTCTTTGTATTTTCTTGTATTGTTTGGTGTACGTACGCGCGTTCATTATGTATTCAGCACCTCTTTCTCTTTTGTATAGTGTTCTATCCATTAAGTTATTGTGTAGCATTTTTGTAATCAATTTTTTTTTTTCGGATCGCGGCTCTTGGCCCATTCTTCTACCACTTTGAAATGGAATGAAAAAGTGGTGGTGGTGGAAGAGACTGAAGCAACAGTGGGCCATGGCTGCAGTAGTGCAAGCGACATTCCCATTCTGTAGTAACAGCTCCACCTTGGGGTTCTTTTAGTGGTGGCTGTAGTGGTGGAAGTGATTGCAGCACCAGTTTGCTGGAAGTTGGAAGCCATGCTGTATTTGGAATAGAACTCTTAGACGGCCGGCGTATTATGCGTCCAACACTCTGGAAAACTCGAAAATATATCCCTAGGAAGTATGACCAGAGAACTAGGATTTCGTTTGAGATATATGTCATTTGAACCTTTAACATTTTTATCTTTCATTATCTTGTAAATTCAAGCCAAGCTGCATAAAGACCTGTGGCGTCCATTTTGTATCGTCTGTCTGGAAATGCTTGTAAATCTCCTCTATGAGGGCGGTTAGCTTAGCCGGCCAAACGGTCGGGAAGTGCAGAAACAAGAAGACAGCATAATTTCAGTAATAACTGTAACAAATGAGTTGCTACTTGTTATGACCGTAGGAGGAAGAGAAGGATGAGGAACTGTCTAGCAAGTAATAAAGCCGATGCTGCTGCTGCTGTTAGACCCTGATGTATCATGTATTACCGAGAGGATTCACTCTGGAACCATACGAGCAGGGCACGAGCTGGCCACTGGATAGCGGTGTCTGTGCAAGTGATAGATGCCCTGTCAGACTACTGGCCACAGCGAGGCGGCTTTTGGATATATAGATCTACATGTTGATGGTTTTCTGCAACAGTGGCGTAACTGGCAAGCTGGTACAGTATTACAAAAGTTATGGCTTTATGACGTTAAATGGCAATATTTTCATTTACTCAGCTTGTGTGAAAATGTCAGACCTCATAAAGACACCTGAACAGGGTTATTTGCGACATTCGTATAAAACGTGTTTCTATAAAGCCGTGGCACTGATCTAATCAGAATTTGCACACAAAAAAAAACACAACTGGAATTTGCAAGTCTTTCGGAAAAGCGTTAGATTCATAGAAAAATGTTTCCTTTAACGAAATTTGTTCCAGTGTAGCGCAATGCAAAATAACGGTATTAACACTGATGTAATTGGGGACCCTAATACACTATCCCGTAATGGCACTTACGGGTGTGTTGAAGCGAGGCATCGATGTCTCTTAGGGAAATCGACGGAAAGGGGGGTATGGGCAACGACGATATCGATCTTCAGTATCGTAATGAATTATCGGGATTTGTAGAGGCTTAGGATTTCTCATCATACAGGACCTTGGAAACGTCATGGCTAAACAATTTCCTTCCGAATGTCAGGGTTGATCTAGCTAGACTTTGATATTTGTTTCCATCATTTATCTGACCGTTCTCTTGGTTATGTAGCGGTATTTAAAGTCTCCGTAGTTACTGAGTGGGGCTCCATAGGCGAGACTGCCATACAACCCAAAAGTATATTTCCCTAGACGAAGAACGTCAGAACAGGAACTGTTTTTACGCTTGATTGATTGATTGTATCAAAGTGAGAGTGCTTTGTATTTTCGCATGCTGTGGAACTGAATCACCGACACTGTCTGTCTTTCACTTTTAACATTTTCACTGTTGAAAACAGTGTTCCCCAAACTTTACAATCTTACATTTGGTAGATCTTCATAGATTGAAGAATAATGGTTAAATGGAAATATGCGACTTTGGTGCAATATCCTTATGCCAGTTAGTACATTTTTTTTTCTTGCCATATTCTCTCTCTTCTGGTTTTTTTTTTTTTCAGTCTGCCCTCCTTTCTGTCTCTTTTTTTTTTTAATTGCTTGTCTTAAGGTATGTAGAATCAGATGGTATGAAGTTAAGGCTTTGTGCGTTGTCCCACCATCGACCTGCTTTTTGTATGCATACCTTAGTTCTTTACCAACATGTATCTATGAAATAGCCGTGAAACTTGAATCACAACACAACCAGCCGTAGCATCCACAAGGTAACAATTATCATTACAGTCTTCGGCAGCGCCCAAATGTTTCCACAGACGGTTTGATGATGAACAGATCTAATTTTTGCCCCCAAATCAAGCACCAGTCAGGTTTTGCGTGATAGGAGAAAATTGAAACAGCCTCTTCCATGTCCAGTCTCATTCTGAGTACTCTTCAAATCTACATTCATTTACGGTAGAACCACAGGCACTGGACTTCTAAGAAGCACTTTAATTTCACATTTGCATGTAGTTTGTGTGGTGGCCGAGGTTGCAGCCAATTTTGTAAAGAAAATAAGGGACGTGGAATCAGAGCATTACACGACATGCACGCAGGATTTTTCGAATACCTGAGGTCCACCTGTATACAGTTCTATATTCGATGAGACGATATGAACCGTAGCACCAACAGTGGTAACGTCTGTCGCAAGCAGCATAGAAATATCTCCACTAGCGATGCGGTGATAAATCTCTGATATTGTTTTTGTACATTAGGGGTACGTTGTTGTTTTTTTTTGCTGCGGCGCGTTAGCAGCGCGGGGAAGTGTGTGCAGCTTCTAGACGTTAGTTAGAAAATTTGGAATCTTTTGCGTACATCGGAAGCGAAAGCTCGGCAAATGATGGCCAACATTAACGGTCTCATATTTGTTAGTGGAACTTTTCATCAAGGCCTTTTGACGGAGGAGGATGTGACATGCTAAGAATCAACGGTTTATGTAATAAATGAGGCAAAGATATAAATATAGCAAACACAACGTGCAAGTAAGCGCATTCTTTTCTGGCTCTTCTGCATCATTTGCAGTCATCTTGGCTTGCTTAGAGACGACTGATACTTTCCGTTGATGAGATTCTCCGAGGAACCGCGCACAGAAGAAAAGGACCGCGTCCCTTTCGTGCACCAGAGGGGACCAAGCAAACGTAGCGTAGACCTAGCACCGAGTCGGGATCTGTCAGAAACACCAAATTTCTTACTCTCTTTTGCATTCTTATATTTACTACTATTGTACATGCAGTCAAGCCTTGACATATGATGGCACCACAGCCCAAGCAGCACAGAAATGAGTGTTAAGACAAAACAGTGATTTTTTTTCCCTGTTAATTCTTACACCCAGTCAGGTTCTAGGTGAAAGAGAAAATTGAAACTGCCTGTTCGGTGCGCAAAAATCTCATTGTGATCTGCGTATAGCCTTGATGTGTGAAGGGTCCCGATGTTGCGTGAACTCTCTGGTCTTTATTCCGCCAATCGCCGTGTAACAATGCGAATTTCATCGGCAAATCCACCATTGATGGCGCTGCTGAATTAGATAATAGATGGCGCGTGTGCAAGGCCCGCAACTCTATCTCATTTGTATGGGCAATACAGAAGGGGAAAAAAACTGTAATCGATGGTACGGGGTGTTGGAATCTTGTTTGGCTCATTGTTCACTTTGTTGTGTTGCTTTTATGGCTGTTCTTGTTTCGGTGTAATATTGACGACTTCGTTTAATTGCAACGCCCCAAGGGAAATGCTGCAAGGATACGGTTTAGCCATTTTGGTTTTCATTTTTTCTTTACCCCCTGTAGAAAATCTTCTGTTTTTTTCAAAGTGTTGTAAATAATTGAGCAGTGCAGCAAGGCGGGTGGGGATTAAGCGGAGCCGACTGTCGAAGTGTCATTCATGATTGTCTAAATTTGTACGTTGTCATATCTCCTGTTTTAAATAGCTCTAAGATCTTAAAGTGGTTGTAACGGGAACCCGGCTGTATCGGGTACTGTTGCAGTCTTCACTTTCCCCTTCTCCTTAATTATTATTTAAATAGCATTTTTATATAGGGACCGGAAGTGCAAGAAATCGGGTTGTCGTGGCATAATTGTCTCGAACCCATTTTCTGAAGAAGAGGCTGGTGTGACAGCCATTTCGAGAGTGAAATCTAGATTCTTTAGTGATTTCACTACATGGAATGATTGACAGCAATTCAGTTCAGTTCAATTTATTTGTTTGAAGCCAGATTACAAAAGTAATAACATGGGTAACCAGCTTGGTGTGTTAACATGTGGGTAACCAGCTTGGTGTGTTAACATGTGGGTAACCAGCTTGGTGTGTTCAGGCCTGCAAGATCAGAATTGTCGAGATACCTCAGATATTGGAACTGTAAATCCCTCCCAGTTTTAATTCTGCCAAGACTCTCATGAGGAGAAATCCCAATCAGCCACGGTGTTATATTTATCATTTTTATGTTTATATAAATTTTATTGACTCTGTTGTTACGGGGTAAGGAAGGAGGGAGCGGAGAGGAGAGAGTCGAATTTAAAGGCATCGTCTTTGAAGGAATTTAGCTCAACCGCCAAACAGTTGTGGGTTTGCACCTCTGTTTCAACAGCAGGACAATAATTTGTTTATTTTGCCCATTTTTGTTTTTAGCGTGACGGAAACGGAAACTTTCTTGTGAGGGTTTCTCAGGGATGTCAAGGAAACGAAAACAAATACAAAAACAACAACAAAAAAAAACAGCTCTAATTACATGTATGCCATCTCCTTGGCCCCGTGAGCGTGCATGAAAGATGTGAGTTGAGCCGGAGAGGTTGGCTGATGTGCGTGTCAAGCTTTCACTTGTATCATTCTCGGCTGCTCTACATGAAGATCCTAACCTCATCTCACAGCATTATACTAGGATTTCTCCTTTTTTTCTTTTTCTCTCTTTCTCTTTTCTCCATGTTTTCAGATTGATTCTTTAGATACAGATGTAAAAAGGATGGAAATGGAACAACCAAAAAAGAAAACAAAAAGCAATCTAATTACCAGGTCGTAAACAGGAGTTCAAACAGCGACAGCTAAGGCTGGAGCTAATGGACCAAGTGAAGAAATAAAATTTACATTTAAATATCTTGGCATTCGTCCTCTGGGTGAACTGGACACCTGGATAGCTTGATCAATGTATTCGATGTGTCCTGAGGTCGGTTATGCTCCTAAACAACAGCGGTGTCTTGCAGCCTGTCAAAATGAAGCTTACGTTGCTACTCTGGGAAGTGAGTTATCGTATTCAGAAGATCAAAACGGCCATCCGTCATCGAAGTTTTGTATGTTGCTGTAATATCATTTTATACACAAAAACATTGATTTTATGGGCAGAGGTTCACTAAATGAATTTTCGTGATGGAGATCAGATGAATTACGATTGGTATAAAATTGTTATTCTGCCGCGAATTTCTCAGAATTTCTTTCCCATTGCATTGGCTGACCCGCACCCCTTCGCTCCCGCCACTTCAAGCAATTATGTCTCGGACCAGAGTAGTGCTAATCAGATTAAAGTGCACACCTTAAGCTGTCATATGAAAGCAATAACTTGACTTAGCCAAAAACCGACTTTGGCCTCATGTTGACCGGCTGCAAGACATATTACATAACATATGAATATTTAGGACCATGGTCAATGAGATGCGAAATGCTTGGTCGGAAGTATGGTTTCTTTTTTTTCCGAGTTTTGCAGTAGATACTTTATGTGCAGCTAGAAATTGCTATAGAAACTAGAAATACGCCCCTTAGTCGTGAAAGACTGAAGAGAATGTAATCATTTATATTTATAGACCAGGTAATAGATATCTGTTAATTTATTAGAGGGATTACAAACATTACGGAGTCTATATAGAAAATGGATATTTTTTTTGGATCCCATAGCATTACTCTCTCTCTCTCTCTCTCTCTCTCTCTCTCTCNCTCTCTCTCTCTCTCTCTCTCTCTCTCTCTCTCTCTCTCTCTCTCTCTCTCTCATATTACAAAAATTACTGTCAGTGTGGTAAATGGAGATGTTTTTCTTTGCCCAACAGCATTACTCCAGTACCTTCCCCTCCCCTCCCCCAACCCACCCACTCCCCATCCCCACCATACACATCCACCCACGCTTGTCAGATTGAGCTCTTAGATCAAATGAAAGAGAAAAACAGGAGAAGAAAACAACATTGATCCTATTACAGACTTAACCTTGAACTGATTACTTCAAGCTGCAGTAGACAACGGTCAGTCATTGAACTACGTAGTTTGGATCCAGTTTTAACTGTCAGTTGCACAAGTTGCACGCGAGAGGGTTGTGCCTGGGGCATGGGCGGGAAGTGGGAATCAGTTGAAATGGTCATGTACGTGCGTGAGGGTTTCAATTTCAACCTTGTTGGAAGAGCTTAAAAACAGAGTTTAAGGATGCAGGGTTACACGACCTGTGGAAAGCTTGGCCTCCTTTCTTTTGTCTTTCCTTTCATCATTTCTTCTTTCTCATTATTGATGTATATCTGTTGTAATTATATCGTGTATTGAATATGGCAAAAGGTTAATAGGAATTTTGAATGTTGAGTCTTCTTCAACTGTGTCAGGAGTTCTCCAGCCTGCGGCATTCGTAAGGTAGAAGCACGCCATGTTAAGTCCAGAGGATCCACGTAATTCTGGAACATATCATTAATACTTACTTACTTCCTGATTGACCTAACTTTCCAGTCATATGTATTAGAACAATGATAAACGGGCTTGTCTGGTGGCCTCAAAGAGCACTCTGCCAGAAAAAAAACCTGGGAACCACTGAACTAGAAAAAATGGCCCTGTTTTTTTGGTGTTTGTAAAGAGGCTTCAAGAATTTCCTGGCAGTTTGATTCTGAGTATGATAATAATTACAT
>JAWQUT010000016.1:2620021-2647550 GCA_033807755.1 Ellobium chinense | reverse complement strand
GAGGGGGTGGGGAAGAGCCCATCTGGGGATATACCATACAACTATACTATACAATCACCAAAACAATCGTAACGAAAACCCGAAGAACACGCCAAGGAACTACCCAGAGGGAGAGACAAAATGATACTATACAGATAAAGATATACAAAATATACTATTATGCGGAGAATGCTATTAAATCTGTGTTCTTTTCATTGCCTTTCTCATTATGGGGCGCAACCACAGAGCAAACAAAAACAGAAACTTTAAGAGCTGTTTCGCATGTGTTGCGAACTGCCATCATTGTAGAAGAATATACTCTCAAAATGCAGTGATTATCACGTAGCAACACGCAGACAACATGCACACGGCTGCCCAGAGATACACCTGAGAAGAAAATAAAGTGATTCACATGGAGTTATAGAGGATCTGTGTCAGTGGCGTCACTTTTTAGGGATTAGTGCTTCTGTAGATATTTAATTCCATAGTCCCAACTGCCTGTAGTTGTTCAAAGTTTTACTGACCCGCATCGAATTACGTCCTTCTTGTATTTGTCTTACTTCAAGGCTCCCTCTTCCTCTACAAAATGGCAGGTGTTCGTAGTCAGCCCCAAGATGGCTGTAGCAGCAGCTGATCTAGAGTGTGCAGTATTGCATTCTTTTCACTTTATCTGGTGGTCTGTGGTCTCTGGGGTCCTCAAGCCAAGTCTTTCTCGCCTTTCCTCCTTTTCCATCTCTTCTGCTTCCCTCTTCCTCCATCCCTTTAATTCTCTCTCTCTCTCTCTCTCTCTCTCTCTCTCTCTCTCTCTCGTCATGCAAGGCCAATCAAATGTGCCTCTGGACAATAAAATATCATCTTATCTTATCTTATCTATCTATCCTCTCTCTCTCTCTCTCTCTCTCTCTCTCTCTCTCTCTCTCTCTCTCTCTCTCTGCAAATTTATAAATAATTACCATGTATACACAAACCTCATCCCTACCGAAACTGTAGGCAAAAACGCCAAAATATCCTCACCAAGACAGTAGACTTCCATCTGCCAATATCTTTATCTGTATAGTATCATTTTGTCTCTCCCTCTGAATAGTTCCTTGGCGTGTTCTTCGGGGGTTTTTTTTGTTAGAATTGTTTTGGTGATTGTATAGTTCATGTGTAAACACGGCAGACTGTGGGTTTTGGTGATGCTACAAGCAGTCACTCCTAATGATAACACACGATGATCAGCTTGTAGACACATAGGGAGATGATTTTTACCCACACATCTCGGTTGGAATAGGGCAATTCCAGCAGAATGAATGCCATGTCAGTTACGCTAATTTCCGAACAGCCCTGACTTAACAGCAACCAGTTTCGGTTTATATCAAAAGACAAGATTCTCCCCTGTTAGAAACTATCAAAATTGACTACGATAAGGTCAAATTTTTTCAGAATATAGCGTAAATGACGTGGCATTTTGCTGGAATTGCCCAAAACCATCTTATTAATGAATGCTTTAGTTACGTTATCAAATACATCGGAATGGTGTTACAAAATTTCTGTGAAGGGTATAGCGCTATGAAATAATTAATGGTAAAAGAATCAATGTATGGACTGAATGGTTATCAATGTAAGTGGGTGGTCTATATTATTGTTAAATGTAAAATGTACGAGTAGGTTGAAAACATAAGTGAATGTACGGGTACCTTGTGAACATAATGTGGATTTAGTAATAGTACTTTTAACTGTTCATGTGCTGTCCCGTCGTGTATTGTATTTTTGCCCATGTACCACAGTAATGGTCTGAGTATATCCCAATATAACTCGTTAACCATGTTGTATACAAAAATCCGTATGAGGGTAAGGCAGTTATGCCGTAATAGTTGGCAGAGCTTTGCTCTTTCAGTCTCCTATAGTAAGACCTGTTTTGACCACAACAAAGAGAAAGAGGAAACAAGGACCGGGGGAGATCTGCACTGTGGGCGATCAGCAATGACTTCTTTATGTGTTTCATTTTGCTGCCCGGAAATAATACTGTTGTAAGTCCTTAAAGTCAGTATGAACTTACAACAGAATTAATCCCAGGTGGCAGTTTGTAATATTATGTAGTAACGTGTTTGGTTTGCATTCCTTATGTATTTGTTATGAATGAGATGTATAACATTGTAGGGCATTGTAAACCACTTCCTATGGGGTCAACAAAAGTCCTTTTTCCAGGAAAAGTCTCATTTTCACTACATTATTAGACTGATAACCCTCCATTGAAGAGTAGACGATGGATGATTCATGGTCTTCTTTTTCCTCGTCTCTTCCTAACAAGGTGCTGTCCATTTTTGCCTTTGCTACCACCACCAGCCATGAAAGTTCCACCACCTTCACTGCCAATTGCAAAACTGGCAATGTTACCACTCCACAGCACGTCAAGTTCAGCTACAGCTACCCATATGAGTATGTATACCCTTTCTCTCTCTCTCTCCATCCCTCTCTCTCTCTCTCTCTCTCTCTCTCTCTCTCTCTCTCTCTCTCCATCCCTCCCCTCTCTCTCTCTCTCCCTCACACTCTCTCTCTTTCCATCCCTCCCCTCTCTCTCTCTCTCTCTCCCTCACTCTCTCTCTCCATCCCTCCCCCCCTCTCTCTCTCTCTCTCTCTCTCTCTCTCTCTCTCTCTCTCTCTCTCATTCACTTTCTGTTATGCTTTCTACATCTCTGTTAGTGCTTTCTTTCTTCTCAAAATGTTTACCTGGGATCTTCTCCAATATTGTATCACTTACACAGTCAAAGTTCCTAGCTTTGCCTTAGGTAGACTGCTCCTAAAATAGCTATAGTGAAACTGCAATATTATGTGCTTTTTCATTAAGAATTCCGTTTTATTAAGTATGAACTCCCCATGCACAGATTTATTATTATCATTTTTTTTTTATCCAGGTGGACCTCAATATTAAACATACCTCTTTTTTTAAAGACAGCTTTTTCTGTGCATGAAGACATACTAAAATCAAGGGTCCGCTGAACGTTGCAACGAAATGATGTAGTCTACATAAAACTGCTGAAAGTTCAGAAGTCTGACATAAACTTTGGTACAGTTTTGGTCAGAAGTTTAAGCTGGTTCTTATGATGGTATCAGAACTTATCTACCAGTTCCAAACTTTAAGGAGGTATTGTAACTGCAACTCAGCTGCAGGTTAACGACTGACCATGTTTAATCTGTGATAATTTTCCACAGTCTGGAGGATGTTTGCTTCCCGCTGCCCTGTCAAACTGATAAGACCAAACAGTTCTGCCTCTTGGATGGTGCTCAGTCCTCAGCTCAGTTCTACGTGTTTGTAGGAGTGATCGTGTTCCTCTACTGCCTGGGGGCCCTGGTGCTCTACATTGTCTTTGATGACATGTACAGGAGGAACACTAGGATTGTCATTGCTGTGAGTTTGACATGTCAGCCTTCCTTCTTATACACTCAACTTTGCTTAATTGCAAATCTGGTTGATTGTAGCTTGCATTTAAATGCATCACTTCTCAGACAGAGTCTCTGTATTTTGCTATATATGTAAGTATAAGTCGCAGGGTGATCACTACCCTCCCACATATTCACAACTTTTCCATTGTCCAAAAGGATTTGCAGTTACACAGAGTTGACTATAGCACTATGGGCAAAACTAATTGCTCAATGAACAAATTCTATTGCCAACTCTTATGGTTTTTAGCCACCAGTATGATGGAAGGCTGTGGGACTAACTATGCTTTGGTGCCCCTCTGTGATACAAAAATTACATGGGACCCTGAGGTCCTTGAAAGATAAGGGATCATGAAGCAAGGGATCCTGAAACATATTGCCTTTTCTTCTCCATCATTAAGGGGAGGTGCTACCCTTTCCCAGATGTTGTAATGCAGATTACATGGTGTGCAACTTATCACCATAAGTGCAGTGAATTTTCTGTGTGAATTTGCACACCAGAGTGCTAAGTAGTGCATTTTTCTTAGGACTGCTGTCATTTGCAGTAGCACTGATTCTTTGACACCAGATTTCACCCTGTCCTCTAAATACCTTTATTTATGATCCTATTAAAGCTTTTCTGGAGTTTCAGTGTAGACACAGCATTTCTTCGGTGTTCGCCAAGGTGTAATGTTAGTTCCTCATAATTATGTATCAGGGTAGAAATGCGAGAAAAGCATTTGATAGGATCATGCATAAAGGTATCTGAGAGACATGGGTGAAATCTGGTGTCAAATAATGAGTGCTGTTGCAAATGACAGTTGTCTTAAGATCATCATCCTAAAGGGAGAAAAATGCACCACTCATCACTTTGATGTGCAATTTTGCAGCGAAATTCCTGTGCTCTTAGGGTGATAAGTTGCACAACATGTTATCTGCTGGCACTTCCGATTAATCTTGAACTGAAAATAACAGGATATGTTATGACATATGATGATGAATGGACAGCACTTATACTGAGAGTAAAGCAACAATGTATTAGATATGTGCTGTCATCACAATCACACAATGAGTGAATGCCATGCAAGCTGTTGAAAAGGCTGCTTCACTAAACAGTGAAGATAATCTGAGTGATAAGGTAATTTATTCATTTCATGATAGTGTATATGACAGCCTATCTCTTCGTATTTATGAAATCTGTGATAGTCCTTCAAACGGCTTTTATGGATTATGTTGATGACTGAATAGCTTAAGAAATTTTTGCAATTAAATTAAACCCGGATCATTTTTCTCCGCACCTAGGACTTTGTGATCTCTGTCCTTTTGACCCTGCTGTGGCTGATCTCTTCCTCTGCCTGGGCGTCAGGGGTCTCTGACGTAAAGATGTACACTGATCCCGCAGACGGAGGAATATTTGGCAGCTCAAAGGTCCCAGCATGCAATTCTACGACCAACCCTTGCAAGACCGACAGTCTGGGCAATTTTGCCAGCCTCAATGTTTCTATTGTGAGTATAACAAAGTTTGTGCAGTTTCTTCAGAACCTTTTTGGGACATGAACAGTCAAATCTGGTCTTACAGGCACTTTCATATAACGACATTTTTATTGACTTGACAAGGATTCAGGGTTGGCCATTCATTTTCCCTATTGTATTTGATCGATCCTCATGCAAGGTCCACCCTTTTATACTGTGACCATCCATTAGTATGTGCAAAACGTACAAGTGAAAACATATAGGACGGATGCCAGTTGGTGAAGTCTGTTTTAAGATGAGCCATTAGTTTTTGGTTTGCAAAATATTAGCATTATGCACTTCTCTATCAGAGCTTGAAAATGTTCCAAAAATTCTACAATCCCCTCATTTTGATTCTGTGGAAAACAGCATAAATGCTGGAACATTTTTACATCCTCTTACGATGTGTTAGATCTGAAGATTATCCAACTTCATGAAATATCCCAAAAAAAAAAAACATTATAGGGTGCAGAAATAAGAACTGCCAGAAAAATTGACAGCAAAAGGGTTAATATGTGGACATGGGGGTTTGTACACTATGCATACAGCATTCTTTGCATGAAATCTGCTAGATTTAATATTTCCAATGTGGCAATTGTTTCTAGATAGAGATGTCTATCTCAAAGGAAATTCCACCCAAAATTTTCACAAATTCTCCCAAATGGTTCTCTCAGACCTCCTAACCCATCTGGATTCTGGAGTGCCTAAGGGCTATGCATGTTGTGTTAACTGAACTCTGTGGCTTTTCCTGGCTAGACGGGAAGGGGAGGAGAGAATGTGATGGCAACAAGCAGACACATACAAAGCGACATTGTGAAAAAGCAGTTCTTTTCAGTCCTGGTCTGTGTCTTGAGCATTAAGAAGTTATATGTGCCACAGATTTATGCATTTAGTATTAATTTATTCATGTGCCTTCATTGTAAACAAGAAGTTGATCTGTAAATAATTCATCTCTCCCCAGATCTTTGGCTTCCTGAACTTTCTGGTGTGGATAGGGAATCTGTGGTTCCTGTACAAGGAAACTCCATGGTTCAAGGTCCAAGCCAAGCCGCCCACACAGCCAGGTACTGTCTCAGAAACAGACCCACAGAAAGTTTAGTGCCTGCTCTGTCCATATACAATTTCCTCTCCCTCTCACTGGAGGAGGATGAAGGTGGTGGGAGAATGAGGGAGGGATCATACAATATTCAGAGATGAGACTCAATCAGTGGCAAGAAGGAAATGCTCGGAATTCTCTCTGGGACTTCCTCAAAATACCTATGAAGAATTTAAACTGCATAAAGTATTATGAGCTTATCTATGAGTAGGCTCAACTTTATGATTACTATATCACAATGTTAGTATGTTGCATACCTCAGTAACCAGGTATGCACTGAATTATGGGTTTGGTTTTTGGAAGCCAGTTTGGGCTATGATTTCCTCTGAACTGACCATGACTGAGCGCCATCCCTGAGTATTAACTGATGGATTTTTTGTATTTCTTTGTACTTTAATCCAATGAAAGTTACTCAAAACTCTCTTTTGTTGAGCCTGTTTTGTTAATGACTTTACTTGACTTTTCAGACACTTTGCCTATGTTAGTTGTCAATTACTTTGCTCGTTTACAAGATACTAAAGAAGAGTTACACAGCTGATGTTTATGAATACATGCATTGGCTTTCCCTCACAATTTGTTCCCACTAAACCCTAATATCATCAATTTAATCTTAAATTTTACTCATTACCTGTTCTCCTCCCATGCTGGGAATGAATTTTGACAGTATTCGCTCTAGAAGCATATGGTTACATACCAGTTTAAAATCAAGTGCAGTCTCTGATTTCACTGACCTGACATTCTCAGTGATCTAAGGTATCGCAGTGGCTACATAAGCTGGCCTGTAGGTCTTTGTATTGTCTGTTGATGTATAACATCATATTCCACATATTAGAACAAATGTGAATTCAGATATATCACATTGTGCAAAATTTCAGGCTGATTCTTTTGACAGTATTCAAATTTAAGCTCTTGCTAAAACCTTACGGGCATGACACTTTCCTTTTTTGTCCAAACCTGTCTTTCGTGGAATGTGTTGTTAATGTGAACACAGATGATAATGAAACAGGATTACCTGCCGTTTTGAACAGTTGGTTAAGTAAAAAGAGTTTTAATGGTATGCTAGTTGATTGCTTCATTAAACTCTTGATGCAAAAAATTCCTTAGGTACTGCATTTTCAGGCAAGTGAAGTTTTCATTAATCTTGATATGTTTGCCTTATGAAAAGTTGGTACATTAATGTAGCATTTATTTATTTGAATGTGCATTATAAAAGTTTTGAATTATTTTTAGTCTGATTTAAGTGAATCGTAGTTATCATTTTCAGCTCTACAAAAAAAATGACAAAATGTTTGCAAAGAAAGGACCCCACTATATACATATATTCCAGTGGAAATTAGCTTTTTTATATTTCACGTTTTACAGAAAATCAGGGTTTCTAGTTGTTTTTTTCTTTTAAATACTTTACAAGATAATTTTAATTTGTGTAACCAGT
Organism: Ellobium chinense; assembly: GCA_033807755.1. Taxonomy (NCBI): domain Eukaryota; kingdom Metazoa; phylum Mollusca; class Gastropoda; order Ellobiida; family Ellobiidae; genus Ellobium; species Ellobium chinense. The sequence goes on along the minus strand of JAWQUT010000016.1, from coordinate 2,640,129 downwards.
GAGATCTTGATGACATTATGCTACATGTATCCATAGTAATTTTATTCTCTGCATCAGAACACAACACATATCGTCAGGCTCTACACTCGCAGTAAATTTCCAGAAAGTAGTTCTACATAAATGTTTCTTAGGCATTATAAAAAGCTAAGTGTGAAGTAGCTATTGATATTTGAACTTTCATAACATGAATCCAAGATGCACTTTCGATTGTAAAGTTTCAATGGCCTTACTTATTGCTTACTGAATATTCAACCAAGTTTTGATGTGTCCGTGTTCAGTTGTTGCCCTTGTTCTTGTTGTTGTAGCAGTTGGTGATGATGGTGATGATGATGGTGATTGTGATGGTGGAGGTGATTGTGATAGCAATGTTCATGTCCTTATTTCCCATAGCTGTTAACAGTGAGGATGATTTGCCTGTGTTGACGTATAAGGTCGCATCCCACAAAGTCATGTGCAAAAATAATATCATTTTCTTCTTTCAACTCTCTTCTGATGTCAGAATCCAAATTTTGAGTTCAAAAACTTAAGAACAGAGCATTTTTTGGGGGGGATGAGATCTTCTTTTTAATAAAAATAATTGTAAATCATTTTAAACTTTGTTCAGGTGGAATACACCATTATGCGTCAACAAAAACATTATACTGTTTTGATTTTGCTGTGTCAGCTGTATATCTGCGTTTGCCTATCATTTTGTTTGTAGTGAACCATTGTTGAGGCTAGCTTGTGTGACTGTAGTCTAGGTACAATAGCTTGGATGTTATGTTATCATTTGATGAATATGGTGCTTAAACAAGACAGTATGTTTCAGATATTTCTGTATGAGACCTGTATTTAGAGAGATAGCTGTATAGTATGATATGAGTATCATTACAGACAGTAGGCCATGTGTCTGAGGTAGAATTATGATTTTTATTCATACATTTAATTTCAGCTGTTGTATTCTTTCAGTCAGGCAGGCACTCTCCAGTCATCTGGTAAAACCTACAGGGTCAGTTATGTATTGGCCAGAATTGAGTTGCATCACAAATTTGGACTCACTAGGTTATACCGCTCTATAAATCCAATTGAAAATCATTGAAAAATCTTTTGTTTATTTGGTTTAACTCTGGGAAAACTTGGGCGGTAAGAGAGATTTTGGCCTGCATTATAAAATTACCTGTAAAGGAAAAACCAAGTCCTCAGATTTGAGTCACATACACTTCCTAGGTTTTAGCAGATCACTGGAATAGTGTATACTTTTATAGCAAAACTGAAAAAGAAGGAAGATCATTCACTTTACATTCAAACAAAGAAGAGCATAATAAGGGCAGACATGAGTTTGAGCTATGTGAAAATTCAGCAAACTTCACCTGTAGAAGTAATTCATTCTGGTACATACTGCTATGGTTTGATAGTTTTCCTTAATACTGAATTATGAGAGAGAAATCAGTGCAGTGTTCAAGTGAATATTTATTTAGAATAGGTATTCATTATTCAGAGAGTTTTAGTTGGAAAATTTCCTCAGACATTATTTTATGGGTGATCTTCCTCACCTACTGCTTAAGTCTCAGTGTGCACCAGTGTTGATCTGTGTGTAGCCATATTCATTTCATGTACAGTCGGATCTCACAAACTCACACATACTCAGATTTCAAGGGAGTGGTCAATCCATTCACATTCATGAAGTGTTGGAGTTTGATTTGTTCGGGTTTGACGCCAAAGTAGATAGAGAACAGAGCTTTACAATCAGTATGGAATTTGAGGGATCCAGCTGTTTGAATTTCTTTCTGTTTGTGTCGCCAAATAATTTTCAGTGCTCCTTGTTCAAGCCATCTTAATTAACATTCCATGATGTGGAGAGAGATCTCAAGAGAGATTAAGAATGTGGGAAAATCTGAAATGAAGCAAAGTTGATATATGTGGTGCTTGAAAAGATGATGAAAATTCATACAATGATGTCAGTGGGTGAAAAGCAAAAGTACATGTATTCACAAACTGAACATGTTAAAGTGTGTTCTCAAGACTTCAAATCCAGGGCCTACATTCAGATTTCAAGGGGAATGATGAGTTATTTGTTGACAGTTTTTATCAGCTGCTTCTGTGCATTGCAAAGAGCTTTCAATTACTGTTCTTATGACATCTGATTCAGTGTGCACTGCTCATATTTATGTGAGATCTGAACTCACTGTATTTTAGCTTGGTAGTACTTTATCTCAGTTTTATTCCATAACATTTTTAGTGTGCCCACCTAGATCATTTCCTATTATGGCATCTCTGTGAACATGCAAAAAACATGTTGTTTCTTTTCTTCATTTATGCTGAATATATAATTCACTAGTAGGCATAAGTCAACTCAACTTCTCAAGTTATTTGATACATTACACTAAATTTTTAATTGCAGTGATCAGTGTGTCTCATACTCAGTCAGATTAAGGGAGGTCTAGCTGAAGTTGTTCTTAGTGTTCTCGACATGACATCTGGGTGTGAAATTTTGTCCAGAGGTTAAGAGACATAAGGAATTGTGTTGTGGGTTTAATCAGGGTTTAAAGGATTAAGTAATGTGCTTCGGTGATGGAAGTGATGGAAAGCAGGATATTAAACCAATAGACCCTTTTCAGGTGTATAGATGAAATGTAGCTTTGACATTCATGTGTGGGTTATGGTATGTTGTTACTTTGTTGTGCCCTGTACGTGTATACCAGCATTTCTTGTCACATAATGTCAGATGGTGTGCTCAACATATATCAGTCTATTGTAGTGGGAAAACCCTGGGGTGGTGTGCTTAGCATTTATACTTTCCTAGGTATGCATGTGAAATTGTGAGCTTTATGTAAGTACTCATCCTTTTACACTTTAGACTAGCACACTGTTACAAACGCCCATCATTTGAAACTAGCACTGTTTCAGTACACTTTCCAAGTTGTAAAGAAAATTATGGCTTTAATCAGATCTGTGGATATCATAAAATATGCCTGATATGAAACATTTTGGGGTGTCACATACAAACTGTGATAAGCATGTTCAAATGGATAAGAAAATGTCTGGACGCTTATTTTATCAACATTTGTCATTATTTTATCATCTGTGTTGATGTCGCAGTGGCATACAGCTTCATAAATCAACACAGATAATATTCAAAGCAGTGTATTTTGTGGATCTACACGGTTATGCAGCATATGTCGAATGGTGTGTTTGATGTGTCAAAGCTCAATGTTCATGTTCATGAAAGCATGTGCTTTGCATATGACTATTCATTGTCACTATTGTGAAATGGTGTGCTGTATTCCCCCAGGAGGAAGTCCTACATCAGGAAATGTCTATTAGGTAATCTGGGCACGCAGCTGGCACTCCATAGTCTTGTGTAAGTAGACTTTGAGACTAACAGAGCACCTTCAACCTCTCCCTCTCCTGCACTCGTAGCTGCCACCCTTTGCCAGTGACACCTCCCCTACCCACCACTTGCCCCTCTCCAAAACCCCATCCAAATCCAATGCCTTTTTCCCTTCTCCATTTGTCAGTCAGTGCTGTGAAGTTTTGAAACATATGTACTAACAGAGAGTTATCTTTCTTTTCTTTTTTTAAATTTTGCCCTTGCATATGCAAGCAGTGTCTACAAGATCAAGTATTTTCTTATTAGGAGCCATGAATCATTGATGTAGTTGATAGAAGAGGCCACTTAGTCACCAACAGAACAGTAGCATTATTCGCCCAGTTGGAACTGTTCTCAGAAAATAAAATTGTAATTGTTGTATGTTAATGGAAAGCATACTCATCTCCATTAAATCACACTTTCTCCATGCTGTCATTGAGTGCAGCCAAGAATAAATTATTCTATATTATTTAACTTTTGGGCAAGAGGCAAATTTCAGGAAGGAGGATGGGGGTGAAGGGGGATAATACCTTAATGTTCACAGCAATGTCCTGACTTTCCCCGTGTGCCACTAATAAGATCGTGTTCTGGAAGTTGGTTTAAAAATTCTGCTTTGCCTCTTTGGTTACAAGCAAGGTGATGGTTAATTATTATCTTAGCTAATAACACAGCAATTTTAAGCATTATATTCCGTTTCAAATGTCAGGGAAGTCCAGTGTTTAATCCTTTCAGTTTCTGAAGGTCTGGGTGAAAAACGGAAAAACTTGACATTAACTTTAACAATTAATGTAAATCAGAAGTTAAAAATGTGAATGTTATAAATGACATTGATAAGATTTTTATTTCTGAAAATGTTGAAAGTCATGTATCTTATCAACTTCCTTGCAGCTACTCAGACATAAGTAAAATTAACTTCTTTTAGATCAGGACTTTGCAAACTGTGGCACATGTACTTTTGAGCATTCCACAGAAATGCAGGCTAGAGAAGAAAACCTATGATAACAAAAACAAAAACTTTTAGACTTGTTAACAAGGGCAGTATTTCAGTCTGAGGGTATATAGTTCCTAAGAGTTTGAAAATCCCAAGTTTTCATATAAAGTGTACAGTACATCCTTCTTGAAAGTTCACATTTGAAGGCATAGTGTAAGACTAACAAGGAAGCATTTTATGGCATCTTGTGTTTCTAAGAATCACTAAATTTGTTTGTTTGCTCAGTTCTCTACTTACTTTCACCTGAGAGTAGAGTGGAATGGCTACCTGGACTGGACTCTTTCTTTCCACTCAGACATTCACTTTCCTTGTAGATTTAATTGGTTTTATTAGATTTTTTTTTTTCTGGATGTGTTCATGTTCATTTGTGGGTTGATGCCTTTATGTTTCATTTTCACTTTTATTTGCCTTTATTTGGTTTGGTATTTTGGTATTTCTGATTAGCTGGGCGTGGTTGATTCATTTAGTCCAACCTGAACATCAGATTTCTTTTTCAAGATCATTTTGCTATGCACTTGTGTTTTCAAGGAGTTCATTAGTTTATATTAAAAAGCATACATTGATTTCCAGAAACCTGCATCAAAAGCTTGTCATAAACCCCGTAGTTGCATATCTGCTTTTTATGACATGATCAGTCTTTTGATTATGTTATCCATGCATGAGGTACAGGAAATGATTTGTGCATGTTGGTGCAGAGGGAAGGGAATTTGTGGAACAAAATTATACTTGCAAATGCAACTGAGTCAGTGCTTGTGCATATGGCATCCAAGAGTCTGCTTGATCATAATTATTATATTCTTCTTGGTGTGGAACTTTGCATAAATTCTCTCTCAAAATGCTATCTGCTTAATGAAGAATGCCTGCATTATGTTGCAATCTCACCTTAAAGCAGTGTTACTACTAAGAGCATGTAAGGGTCTGGTATAAAGTTATATTATGTCATGAAAGGTATCACATCACATGTTAAGACATAATTTGTTCTTCTGATCTCACCAGGGATTGGTAAAATGTGAATCACGGTGAGGCTCAGGATTCACATTCATAAACTTATGAAGTTTCTTATATGATATCAGATGACCAGTTATGTCTTCATGTTGTCTGTGTTGATGTAAAACATCATATTCTCTCAAGAAGAAGAGATTTGGAGAAAAATTTGATAGCGTACAATTTGTTTGTGGGCATGGAGAGACCTGATTCCCCATAAAATTATTACACCCATAAGTTTCTGAACTTGCACAGCACATAAGGTTCTGAGACTATATCTAGATCAGACTAAAATTCAAAAGGCAATGATGTCAGTGTTTGCAAATGACCAAATTTGTGGAACAGGACCATGCTCAGCAAAACACAAACATTTGTTTCTTGACATTATATACCAATGAGCCAAGCCTGACCTCAATATATGTTCTTTGAATTGTTTTATCAGATTATTTTACGCAGAAAATCATATGAAAAAAAAAAGCCTGATGCTTTTGAGAAACTCACCTTTACATTTTGAATCAGTAATAGTGTGGCTAACAACTTGACCAAGTGTAGTTTCCTAACAAGACTGAGAAAGATAATTTTATTAGATCCCATAACAGTAACAGTGCTTTCTTATTTTGTCTCTTTTGGATGATTGACATCTTTCTAGTTTTGGATTACAAATAAAAGACTAAGGAGATAGGAGGTTATTTACAATTAACCTTTGTTTCTTAAAGGACAGTATATGTTTGTAATCTCCATCTTTACTGACACTGTAAATTAGGAATAGGTGATGATTTCTTCACATTTACGTCAGGCATCATTTGATATGTCCAATCTTAGGCATTTGATATGTCTATAATCTTTGTTCTGGGTAAATGATGTCCATCACCGATACTTTCTGAAAGACTTAAATGGACACCGTGTTAGGGTGGATGGAAAAGTTCATGGCTTTTTCCTTGAAACATTTGAAATAAAATTGGCAAAGTGCATACAGCAGAATCTTCATTACGTCCTTGAAGATATCCCACCACGTTTTATTACAATGCAGTTTTTCATTGGCAAATGATGGGATTCTAAATTAGGCAGGCTTAAAAAGTGAATACATACTGAAGCTGTTCTGAGAAGAAAGTCCTTCCACGCAGGTATTCTTTAAATCTCTGAGTGAAAGTGATAAAAGTCAGGTGGGTCATGAAAGTTGGATTAGGGACGTAAGTAAAGAGTTTGAATACATGGCAAACATTTTCAGCTAGAGACACTCAAGGGATGTGACTTCGTGCATTTTTTGGAAAAGGTACACTGCACCCTAACTTAGAATCCTGAAAATTACAAAGAAAAATACTGCATCACAATGAAGTTTTGTGCATTGTCAGGAAAAACATCTTAAAGATGTATTCACTTTGTCAGAATCATGTTATTGTGTTTTTCTGGACGAAGCACAAACTTTTTGATCCACCTTCATGTTATCTAGTTATTAATTATGGTGTCAAAGAATGAAGACTTAAATCAGCACTGCTGTGTTTTCAGCAACATTGTTATCAAGTGAGTCACATGACATATGTGGAATCCATCTTACAGTTGTCATTTGTGTTTCATCCTGGTGATTCAACTATTTTTCCGTTAATATATAATTTTTCATTAATTAGGCTGTGATGTATTATGGTGACAGATTTTTTATTGTTACAAACTTCCAGGTCCCTTTTGAGCTATTTCTTTTCTAGTAGTGGCCACCACCAGCAGCGACACTTTTAGCCACAACGACAGCTAGGACTACTAGGAGACCACATCAGCAGCTTTAGGATTAGGACCACTGTTACTTGTCACCCGAGTTACCATGTTTTGTGTTATTATAGCTTAACTATAACTTGAACACCACAGCAGTTGTGTTGCAGTCTACTCAGTTGTAGTATATAGAGTTTTAGTTGAGGTGATTATGTGATATCATTTTTTAACTTGCAGTTTGAAAATGTTTAAAAAAATAGTACAGAAATATTGAAAATACTTCCAGTTTCAGAGTTTCTTCACAATTTCAGGGGTGGATCTAGTCCGACCCATGTCCTGCATTTATGTGCATTTAAAGAATATCCATCTGAATGGTAATATGATAACAGTACTTGCCATAGATTATGTTTAGTAGTAGGTGGAGAGACCACACAGGTATGTTAGTGTTGATGTAAAAATCGGAATCAAAAGTTTCAGCTCTATATTCAATAACATCTTGTAAAATGCCTCTGTTGATATTTGTAGATGGTTTGTCAGCTGCCCGTCCATTGAGCAACCCACTGGATAGTTTGAATGACATTGACTTCAGGAAGTTTAGGTCACTGCATGGACACAGATTTGTCATGCTGCAGAGATTATGGTGGAATAAATGTGGAGTAACTGTGAACATTGCTAGGTAGTGAACAGTGTGTGTTCTAGCCAGCTGGCCAGCGAGATGATTTTATGTTTTCGTTATCCACTAATGCTAGCATTGATGTGATTAAGCCTGTGACTTGATGTAACTTTATGTTGTATGTGTATATATTATCTGTGATGAAAAGGCTGTTTTCAGTGTTGTAAATGAATTTGCAAGAGGTCTGAGGAGTGTTAGGCAGCAGATGGGTGGAAGTCAGATAGGACATACCTAAATACAGGCACTGAGACTGATGTGGAACGATACAACCCTGTTAACACAACCATGGGTTACGATAACCCTCCTCTCAGGCCACCCTCATTCGAAAGTCCCAATTGTTTCATCCTTCATGTAAGACAAGCTGGATAATACATCTTTCTGCTGACACACCCCTAGGGGCATGGTCCGAACTGTAATTAACTTTTGCCATGATGCATAGAGTAGACCGAGTTTGAATTCTAGAAATTTTAATCCTTCTTGTCTCAAATTCTGTAAGACGTAATTTAGTCCTTGTAGCAGTTACTCAGAAAATTATTTTTTGGGCCTTCACTTCCAAATTCACCCTTGGTATGGGAAAGTTATTACTTGTATTTCTGTAATTGATCTGTGATGACAGTGAAGTACTGTAGGATTTTTTTTATTCGTGGGGATCTAATTTTTGCAAATTCTGCCAAATGAGATGGACTCGCAAGGACTGTCTCCGGCTGAGAATGTTCTGTTCAAAATGTTCTAAAGGCTGCTAAGGAAAAAGCAAATGCCAATACTTCAAGTTACTGCATAGTTTTGTTTCTCTGTCAGTACAAAGCAGGGCTGTGGGTTTAGCAGTCCTGTAAAACCACTCCGCATGACTCTGAATTTTTGTGCTCACACTCAGGTGAGAAAACCATCATGCAGGGCTTACAAAAATTAGGTCCTCCTGCAGAATAAGAAATGACTTTCACACAAAAATTAGATCCTCAAAAATAAAACTTCTACGGTATGCTGCAGGAAGCAAGTAGTCCACCAAATGCAGGGCAGCCATTTTACTATAGAAAATGTTTGCAGACTAAGTTCCGAGTTGCACTGAAGACTGAATATGCAGTTACCTCCTTTTGTCCATCTCCTGCCTTCACAATTTTTATGACTGGGCTTGATCTGTATCAGGATTTGCCAGAAGTGTCTTTGACCAATGGGTTTTTTTTCTTTTTTTGTTTCACTTCCTTTTCAACAGGTCACAATTTTTGCCTGTTCTTCCAGTGAATCCAGCATGGGTTTAGAAATTTTCAAAACCTCATACTTCACCAATTCAAAATCTTTGATTTGACAGTAATGTAATAGTTTGCCAACAGGATTATTTTTCTTTATTTGAGAGGGGAGAGGGAATGCTCATTTGCCATTATTTGCTCAACATGCTGTGAGTAAATCATAGCTTTGGTGATGACTTTCATGCTGTATTGGGGTTTAGAGCTCTGACTTGACACTGGACCTAAATATGCTGGTCATATATTGAACCCTAAGAGGCCGGCTTCCCAGTAAAACAGGAATTTCCATAATGATGCTCTGTTGGACTCCAGATACACTGGGATGAAGCACATGCATAGCTCAGGAGCCCATGCCTGGAGGCTGCCTAACTCAGTGGGGTCAATGCTTATTGGGTTAAAGAGAAATTAATGTAATAAATGATCTTGGACACACAGATCAAGCCCATTATGTCCTTTTCCATGCAAGTTATGAATAATTAATGACCTTAGCTTTACTTTCATCAAACTGCATAAAAATTGTATTTGTCTGTGTTGGTATAGGCTTTTTTGTAGAATAACTTTTCTTGGACATAACATTTGCCCCATAATGTTATATGTAAATGGGAAATGCTTTTGTGTGTGAGCATGTAATTTAACTGAAGAATCTGCAGAGATCTTGGTTTAGATGAACATATTAAGATGTTCAATTGGCTGTAGGCAGAGGTAGTTTCATGTTAGTTGTTTGTGGTTCAGCAGGATGGGAGTTTAAACATTTTGTTTTAGTCTTTAATAGTGTGTGTATGCTATTGATGCTATTGATATTTTTTTTTCCTCGCTGTATTATGTGCTACTTTTTATCTTACTTTTTTTCTCTGATTTTGTTGTTTATCAGTTCCAGAAAGTGTGGTTTAATCCGAAAATGTAAGCAAGAGTGCAGGATTTACTCACTGAATTTTGTGTTGTTGTATAATTTGAGTGTCATTTCATAATTTTCAACTTGACATCAGACATGATAGTTTCAAAATCACTTTGTCAGCTACCCAGGATAGTGATGTTGTGCACCAAAATATGAGGAAGTTCATTAACTCTGCTTCGTTTGGGCAAATGGTCTTCATTAATTGTAAGTTTTTATTTTTGAAATAGGCTTCATTTTTTGAATGGCAGGACTTAATTAGTTATGCACCAATTGGCCCGAAAAGTGGTCTGCAGGTTCCCTTTGCCTTGAATGTGATCCTGCGTAATTCTGAGGTTTCAGGAGCCAAGATGACGTATTAAGTATTTTTCTAAAATTGGTTTGTCATACATTGCTATACACGTTAATTTCAAATCAGCAGCTTTAGAAAATAAAGAAGTCACATCAATGAATGCAAAAGTTTGTGCACACTTAGTACACTTAGTGTATTTCCCTTCACCCATACTGTCTTTTGTCGGTGCACATTGATGTATTATGGTAGATAACATTATTCAAATAGGAAAGAATTAAAAGATATAGAAAAGATTGAAAAGATGCTCAGAAGACACAAATTTGCATAGGTTTGGGCTAGTGGTTTCCACAAAATAAATTTTCATCATGAGAAGCGCCCCCAAGAACTTCAGAGACAGTTTCAGCATTTAAGGTAGAAAATTACTCGGTGTTAGACTATTCGTCATTTTCCATTACTAAAGTTGTTTTTTTGTTTTGTGTATGTCACCATAATTAGTGTATCTAGCTACTCCATCATGCTGTATACTGATGGTTATTTACTCACAAGGACAGAAAATGGCCACAGTGGCTTAACTGCCATAACTCATATGCTGTATGACATGACTACCCTCCTATGGAGTGGTGAAAAATTGGCGGAACTGGGAATTTAAGCTGATAATAGTGATAGGACTAGGGAAATTTGAGGATAACATGATTCACAGGACATAGACATATTTCTATAGTTGTCAACATGTAAATAACCTCAATTTCACCTTCCCTTTTGCTGAATTTGAAAGTTGCTGATAAGACTGAATGACCAGCATGTGACAACTTTGAAATTTACCTGGAAATCTGCATCACCATCACTATTTTTGTTGTTCAGGCAGGCTTTGGAACTTTCATGTTGCAAATATGCATTGGATACAAGATAACATGCCTTGCCACAAATGTGCTTATATATTCTGCGTACACCATCAGCAGGTTGATGAATTGTTAGGCTTTTTCCAACTGTTCTGGTCTTTCAGTTATTCAGTTTCACTCTGTCCGCAATTTTCTTTTTCATTCTCTAATATATTGCTCACTTAATCGTTTTTTCATTTTTTTTCTTCTTCACTTAGAAAGCTATAAGAAATTCATGTAAGTTGTACTATAGGAACATGTCAGCTAGATACCTTAGAATGGACATCAGCTGCAATAGCTATCAGCTTGTTTTGATCTTTATTCCTAAATTACCAATTCCATAATTTTGATAGTTGATCTATACTTTATTCTTCACCACCTGAAAGTTCTGTTAATTTACATTCACTGTGAAAGTTTTAACATCATTAGAGAGCAGTATTCATTATTTCAGTTCTGAAGAATAAATGACACGGAACTATGGAGAAAGGGCCTACTCTGAAAAGGATGTAATGGGACTGAAACCTAGAAAAATAAGGTGACTTAAGTTGCATGTGTGAAATCTGGTGGTCAGATACCATCTACAGTATATTCTGAGATATAATTTTCCTAAGATCATTAACCACAATAGAAAAATATGCACAATTTAGCTTTTTGGTGCATGTCAGTTGGCCTTTTTGAATTTTTGAAAGCAGGAACAGTTGCAACTTTTATCAGTTTCGTTTTTCTCAAATTTAGCCAGACTGTACATCCGTATGATTTGAGAATGGATTTGGCCAATAACCTGTGCAAGATGTTTTATAGAGATCAGTCTGTGTTCTATTCATGACGTTAACTTCATTTTTGTCCAAGCTAACATGTAGTGCTATACGACTTGGTCATTTGAAAAGGAATTGATCTGCTTTTGTCACACAATGTAATGATAATTCCTGTATGCTTGTATTCAGATATTTATGTATTGTATGGTCTCATATGTGTTATATATATATGTCATTCCGCCTTCGACACTTGTCATCCATATTTGTGAAGGGTTTGATGTTTACACTCAATTTTTGAGACCTGCATATATGATCATTTTATTCATTTTATCATACTCACAGCTTGTCTTACAATTTTTTTGTTCTTCTCATTTAGTTTTGCAAAAAATAATCAATAAAATCATAGATCTATAAAATGAAATGAAAAGACTTTGTTGCGTCATTTGAAGCTGCAGCATGGAGTGAAAAGTTCATTTTCAGTGTCGAATTCCCAAAAAAGTGTTGAACGTGGACCTTATGGTATTCAATACACAGTTACTGGCTCATCAATAAAATTTGTCAAATAAATCAGAACAGTTCAAAGTCATTCCCTTGGTGGATTGTTGTGTCAGATCTGATGGCTCTGCATGAAACTAGCAGCATTACAACGCAGCGATACAGAAAGCCCATTTTTCACACACTATTAGTGTAAAAGATCATATTCCACATATACTGAGGTCTGAAGAAAATCTGGGATTGCACAGACCTTTTTATGAGCATAAACAGACCTGACTTCTCATAAAATTATATTCTGAAGATTTTAAAATTGTACACGATTTTTCAATATTATCGCCAAAAAAGCTTTGAAACAAAATACAGTCGAGTCCATGTATGTCGAAACCGGATACGTCCAATTATTTATTAGTCGAAATAAAAAGAAATAATAGTTTTTTTTCCTTCTTTGCGTCTATTAATTATCCTTGCATAAGACGAAGTAATTAATGCCCATTCCTGATTAGTCCAACTGCTCAGCGCTGCCACAGAGGCAAAATCACCTCCTGGCGTCTTCCCCGCGTGGTACTAAACAACGCCGACGGCTTGAAAAACAAACAAGACGGTGCCGCGGATAGAGAGAGGCAATAAAACTGGACACTGCGAGTGCCAATAAGCAGCACAATAAGTAGGGCGTGTGTATTACACCACCGCTGATAAGACAGTAGGGGGAAGAGAATGCGGGAGGGCTCGGCTGAAAAATCGATCGATAATTAAACATCTCGGCAGCAGTGTATACACTGGCCCATTGCACTGTGACGGTAAATAAACAAGAGGCTGCCCTCGTGACCTCCCCAGTGTGCTCGCTCGCTCGCGTACGGTTGACTCATCTTTATCATTTTCAACTTGAATTAAATTGAATTTGTCCTCTAAATAATGGCTTCCTCTAATCCTGTAAAGAGAAACCTCAAGACTCTTTCCATTGAGTCGAATATTAACATGCTCCAGGAAATCGACAGAGGTGCGATGTCGAAGAATGTCATAGCTGAGAAATATGGCGTTCCCGTTAGCACGCTTTCTACGATCTTGACAAACCGGGAACAAGTGGAAAAAGCGGCGGCCTCTTCATCTATTAAGCTACTACTCAGAGCGATTTCTTAGAAAAAGAAATAATCCCATTTAAAATACTTCCCCAATATGCCATCTTTAGTTACATCCCCTGTTGAATTACCCTCGTGACCTCCCCAGGGTGCTGGCTCGCTCGCATACGGTTGACCCGCCTTGGAAATCGTTAGTCGAATCCTGATTTCTCCAACTCATTGAGATGGTCCCAGCGAATTGGAGCTAAGCGGACTCGACTGTACATCAAAAGTCTGCATTTATCTTACTTGTGGGATATATAACTTCATACATATATAAACAGAAAGTATGACATAAAATGAAAATATGGTCAGGGTGTGCCAAGATGCAGATGATCTTTCAAATATTCCCTGTGCCTATCGGTCATGATTAATTTCCCCAAGGTGGAAACAATGTCCATCTCATTTGCCCACACATACATACAACAAATAACTTAAATTGTTTCTCCCATTGCAAAGTGCTCAACAGTGCTCAGTCAAACCTTGATGATTCCTCACTGTGCAATGGGACCATGAAATACTCAAAGACACAGCTACTCGATGGGGGAATCAAAAATTTCCTTTATTAATACATCCATGTAAATAATGTTGCTTCAAAAATGTTTTGTAAACATAAACAGCAGGTAAACGGTGGTGGATAACATTCCCTTACCAACAATTATGCCAATATACTTTACAACCCTGTAAAACTCAGCACTATAGAGAATGATGCAAACTGTGAGAAAAAAATCCTATGATGTAAAGAGCTGTCTATAAATTGTGAACAGAAAATTGAATCTTGACATAAAAATGGAACATCAGAAATACCTGTTAAATAATGTGGAGTACTACAAAACATGAACACCGACACAACATCTGGAGAAACAGAGACTGAGACTATGATATTTCTGTGCAAGGATACCTCCAGAAAATGCTATTAGAAAACAATCACTTATTTACAACCAAGTGAACATTTTACTCCTGATATTCTATGACTTTATGACCACAAGACGAGGGCACAAACATGGAAATTGGTTCAACAGCTGTGAAAGAAAAATTTACAACTATTTCTGAGAACAAGATCTACTCAATGGTGCCACTTAAATTGTCTAAACCTTTCAGGAAACATGTCTAGATAGCAGGTACTGTACTAAGTTTCAGGCTCCTAGTCTTCCACAAGTACTAAGATTCCTGAAAATCAGCATCTTTATAGTTTCTCTCTTCCTGTGATGCTCATCATTTTTTATATCTGACCACTACTATATCCTGCACTTTGAGATATCCATTCTTGCTCTGAGCTTATGAATCATGATACAAACACCAACACTGGACTTCGCAGGGTTCATAGAGAGCCTGAAAATGGGATTGCAGACTTTTTTTTCTGGAGTTTTTCCAGACCTTAAAAGCGATTTTCCAGACATGAAGAACACTATTAAAAATATAAGCAAAAAATAAACATGTACCAACAATAAATGTGTTAAAAATTGTCAAAATAACCCACCTAAATTAAACAAACTCAAGAACCCTGAAAGTTTAGGCACGAAATAAAAGTAACTAACTAGTGGGAGTTCCCAAACATAATTCCAAAAACCCATTTTTCCGTACATTATTAAGCCTGAAATTTAGATTTTCATTTTCCAGACCTTTTTCAGACTTTCCAGACTGCGTAAAATCTACTGAGTGCAGAGCTCTCTCTTATGAAACTGATGAAAAATTTGATTATGGTATCAACTAGCCAAATAACCACTATCATTCAGTGGGACATGCAGGTAGGTGTCAGTATCAGGGAAATTCAACATCTTTCATTCAATCTGAAGCAAACCTATTTCAGTCAAGAATACAGAGTTCTCTGTATTCAAATCACATCTCTATAAGATGCATACATTCATGGAGGCATATATATATTATCCAAAATGACATCTGTGTTCACAAGTATAATATGACTTTGAATTTCATTTTGTGCAATGAATTTGTTCCTTTAAAAATTGAATACTCATAATAATAATAATAATAAAAAAACATCAACATCAATTCTAAGATTCATGGTGGTTTGTTAACATGAAACAAACTACAGAAAGGCCACAAGAAATTTGAAACAGGACACTCCCACGGATACATTAGTCACTACAGGAAAAAGACCCACATAAACAATAACTCTGTAATTTACATGAGTTGATTTGGTTTTTCAGCTGCCTGATATGAAACAGTAAAAAATCAAGATTTCATTTTACATCCATCCATCCTCCCAGTTTGATGCACCACACACCCATTCTTCAAAATGATACAGAAACTATTTTTTACAGTCATCTCACAAGGCAAGCAATCTCTGATGGAAGAGACCACCGCCATACCTAACACCGATGACAACATCGAACACAAGCTTGGTCACTGTGTACTGCAGCTTGTAGGCCACTGTGTCTACTCTCCCTCTCCGTCACCACCTTCCCCATCATCGTCATCATCATCTGTGAAAGAGAAATCAATCTAATAATGAACGGATGAACTGTAAAAATTAGGTCCTGTGCAAATTTTTCTTGCACTTGAATCTGCTTAAATCGCAACTCCTCAGGCACATATTCTTGTGATTATGTAGTGATCTTAAAGAGAGGATAGAGTATTCTATCAGCTAAATAAAGTGATTACCGAGCAATAGATATGATTAAGCAGAGTTGACTGGATAAGATGAACAAGTAAACAAAACAATGCTCAAAATATTTCACGTCTTTTCATAGCTGCACTACATTTTGGTAATCCTTTTTGTTGTAATTAGATATACATGACCTGGTCAATTCATGAGTCACCCTACAGACAAATGAAGACTACACTTTTGTATGTTTTGACACTATTGCCAGCTTAGCCAGTAAACCATGAGACATTCACTGCTAAACACTGCTAAAAAATCAGCACATGTGACTTCTTTAAGAATGACAGCAATGTTCAGGCACATAGCAGATTGTAAAATAAGCCTGAAGAAAACATCCCCACTCTATGTTTATCATCTTCGCAGATAAAAATATGCGATGGATTATTATTTACTGTTGGACAATATTTCTGGGATTTTTCACTCTCCCATCATTCACTTGCCACACTTTTACACTCCTCTCTATCGCTCTCCCTTCTTTCTGTCTCTTAAATTTATACCATCACATCACATATCATTAGTAAATAACATGTGACCAATACAGGCTGACAGCACAAGGACACTGCCACTGAGTACAGAAAAACGCTAGTAGTAATTTATCTTAGTGATAGTGTATTATACAATGAACCCCGGATCTAACGAGGTCATCGGGACTGATATTCAATCCTTGTTGAAGAAAAGATTTCGTTTAACGCAAGTCTATGCAAGTCATGTGAAAACTGGTCTATCTCTACTGACAGCCTTTAGCTAAAAGAGTACTGAACTTTGCACTTCAAAAATATCACTGGTTGCTTCCCTTTACTCTCGACACCAGCGGCGTGATACATGTACCGATTTTTTTATTTTTTTTTATTTTGGATCAAAGCAATGTAAATGTTGAGACACTAATAGTTTCAATCACCATCTCTGAGTCTGTGATTAAAATTTCGCCTTCACAATGATTGGTCCAAACAAAAGGCTTGGCCAATCATCAGCCGAACATATTATTCCATCGTACCATTGTCCAATCCCCTCCCTTCCCCTCGCCTTTGCATAGGAGAGACTTCAAAGGCTTTTATTACTCTTCCGTTCCCTTCCGCAGATCGCCCAGAGGGTCCTATCTCTTTTCTCCATCCCCTTCCTCCCTACTCCGCTCCTTCACACATGTAACTATTACTGGTAACCTTTCATGTCGATTCAATCTTGTAGACTTCGTCAGCAATTACTACGTAAACCTTCAGGAGATACTCTCTGCTGACAGTTTTATGGCAGGTGAAAGGATGTGCAACGGCCCAACTTCAGGTCGATGACTTTGTTAGGGCCAAGATTGCAAGAATTTTGTATTCGTTGGATCAGAAGGTACATTTACTATTTCAAAAAGGGGAAAAAAAAAAAAATGGGGATTTTCATTTCCCTATCTGAATGCGAGGTCTCGTTGGATCTGAGTTCATTGATTTTGAGATTCACTGTAATGGATTTTTCCGCAAAGCTGTCCTGCCTTAATATCTCAGCACATTTACGCCTTTTGCAAAATCAACTAATAAATCTGAAGATAAGAAACAATCCAAAACAAAGTGATCAGCTGGTCCATGTGCTGCACCTGTCAAAGTCTGAAGTCACCATTCCAAGAAGATAGTATGCACTGGAATGCATAATCGCCAAATTTATCTGTCCCATATGAATTCTTTTCTTCAAGCAAGTTTTCAAAACCAAAATAACAGTCTTTACAATAGCATGTAACTTCTGAAACACCAGTTTACTGAAACAAGGGAGTTTAAATTAGCATGCTAGCACCCAGCCGTATGGTGGCCATACTGAAACTTCAAGGAAACTGTGCCTTTCGGACAGCAATCTCATAGTTTTTATTTCCCCAAGAGTTGTTTCGGGTTTTGAACAGAGCCCAGATGGCATTCCCAAAGAAGCAGATATTCTTGGATTTCTGAGAATTCTCAACAGCGTGGCATTCCTGAATTTATGCAACAGATAAACTTCTGTAATAATAACCCAAGAACAGGGAAATTTGCACATCAATTCAAACAGAACCTCACATTTAATATAGCCCTGCAAGTAAATTTGTAAACAAACCTACCCCCTTCAACTTCTTGTACATCATCATCATCATCATCATCGTCATCCACATCATACACCTCTGGGGAGGAAAGACAACATTCATTCTGTTACAGTGTGGCCAAATTACAAATTGTTACGTTAACAAACTGCTACCGCAATCTTTGTTTCTGAGCCTGATTTATCAATCATCAGTTCAAAAGTAACCTAGTGTTCAGACAGGTTACTGCTGAGAAAAATGCTCAAGACACTCATATCTTTCACCTGCTTCTCTGCAAGCAATTTTCTTCTCTGAATTCATCTGTATGGGCATCTGTTTCTGCCTAGTCACCTCCTGTTTCTGTCAAAAAGTGCTAATTTCCATCTTGTACAACAAACAACCACAGTAATGATCAACAGACAAAGCAATAAAGAGAACTCTAAGAGGTGGGTGGAGGGGGGAGGGTTATTGGAAGAAATTTCTGACTCCGAACATGACCTCAGTAAGAACTAAGGCTATGAGGTGATTCTTCACTGATGCTGAACCCATTCATTACACAGGTAAATATATTTGTGGTAACTATAATTCTATGTCCATATTTTCAGTATTTTCTGATCATTTTTATTAACATTATTTATCAATTAAAGTTTTTAGTCTGGATCTATCTCAAACAGATGCTGGCATGTGAAAAATCATATTGTTTTGAAGATGTTATGGCAAATCCCCCACATTTTGCCTAGTATTATCTGATTTCAGTCAAAAAAAAAATCATACTTGTACTGATTAATTCATCAGAAAGTTAAGCAGCTGTGAATGAGAAAAAAATTATTTTCTCACCTGGATTTTCATCATCCTCACTGTCTTCATCTCCAATCTCCACTGTTTCCTCATCCAAATCTTCATCATCGTCATCTTCATCATCATCATCGCTAGATATGAAAACAAAAGAAAAATTTATAGGTTATTGATGCTGTCCTTTTAAGAAACTTAGCTTCAGTAGCGGAAACAGATACTGCTTATTTCTTTCCTAACATCAAGAGGCAGCGTATTAACATGACTTTTTAGGCATATAAAATACATCTTCAAGCTACCTTCAATATGTTGTGACACTTCTAGAAGCCAAAGACTTTATTTCTGAACTTTCACTAAATGAAAACATAGGATGTGGGTTAAGTGTACTAGCAACACAAACTTTATGAATCTGAAATTTTAGCCTTCACACTGATTCTGCTAATTCTACAAGAAAATATATTATGACAACAGTTTTAAAATACATAGGAATTATCAACTTTGCATACGTCTGTGCACCAGACTGTTCATTGCAACATGAAAGACCAGGTGTACAACCATAATTAGGGTATTCAAGCGTTGATAGATTTTGGAAATCTTCACGACAATCAGCACGTTTGCAAACGATTATTGCTTATCACTGCAATATCACAGATGGCAGCAACCAATGGCAAAATTTCTAGATTCCATTCTGTTCACAGCTAGTATTGTTTTGTGAATCTTTTTTTTTTTGCTTTTTATTAAAACATGCTATACTTCAAATTTCCTGTTCAATTCTCCAAAAACTTTCAGCAGTCTGCCACCCCTACGTATTTTTGCATGCATTAACACATGACTGTTCACACAATCTGTTTCAACAAAATAAAATTATGTATATACACGTTTTCCATGCGACAGTGAAGGCTGAGAATGCAACACAAAACAAAGCAAACAAACCTCAGTCCATTCTCAGCAGACAGGTCAGAAGATAAATAATACTGAAGAGGGTTGGGCCAGATGTCATCCTTTACAACCTGTTTTAATAGAATATGCACAATTAGGCTTCAATGGATGCCCTGTAAACTTCTCTGTATACACTACAGTCATGTTGACCTCCCTGCTTATATCATCACGCAGAACTGTCACCTCAAAACCTGGACTTTCAATACTTTCATATTCACATTCCTGGAGTCCAAAATTCAGATTCCAATAGCCACCAGTCCAGATAATTATTTTTATTTGAAATGTAAGTCCTGAGTTCATATCCTAAAATCAAGACTAAAGCCTGTCTCAAAACAACTCTCATAGCAATGAGAGAAAATCAATCT
>JAWQUT010000016.1:2596934-2620013 GCA_033807755.1 Ellobium chinense | reverse complement strand
CCCCCCCAAATGTTATGATTTTTGAAAGACCTTTGCATATGTCACTGTAACATTCACTTTCCTTAACCTGATACTATGTTCACTCTACCATTGTGACAGTCTAAGGCAAAAATGGTCATGTGGAGCCTGTGATCATCTTGAGACACTGGTGAAAAACAAAGCCTCATTCCCCATACCTCTGCAATTTCATCTGCATTGGGGTCCGAGTTGTTCAGAAACCAGGAAAAGAAGCTCTGTGAAGAACCTAGCTTTCGTTTACGGCCATTTGCTTGGTCTTGTTCTGCTTTCTTTGTCAGATCCTTGCCATCTTTCCACTCAATGGGAGTTGACTTGGACTCTGGTTCCCCTGCAAATTACCACAGACAACTTGTGAGAAATGATACATTGGTGCACTGCTTCTCAGAGATATTAGAAGTGGAAATGCTTCAACTCCTTTCTAAATTCAGCTTCAGGCTCTTCAGCTGGAATGTGAATAGAAGAGTCTTAGTAGAGTTCACATTAAATACAAAAAGTTGAAAAAAAGATTCAAAGAAGAGCCTCAGCAATTAACTATCACCCATAAAGATTACCGACCCAGCTTTGGTAATCAATTTACCAGAAGACATCCCATATCAAAGAGCAAGTAAGATATATAAGGTACCTGGGTTTCAAGACACTTATCTTCTTCAGCTAGTGGCTAATAATATTTACTGAATGAGGGTGAAGTCAAACTTCTACAGGCAGCACTGTGTACTGTAAAACGAGGTGATGACCAATAGCATGATGCATGCATACCAAATGTGAGGGCATTTAGAGATGCCAAGTCTCAAGACCAAGACATTCACTTTGACAATGTCATTATGGCAGATCTGCATGAATTCCAATTAGAAAGAACATATGTACAAATCTGTCATAATATTGTCCAAACAATAGGAAATAGTTCTCAAAAAGACATCAGAATAACAAAGTCATATCACACATAAGTGGTCTTATACAAATGAAAACGGACATTTTGAAAATAAGCAGTCTGTTCTTCCTGGAAAAGGAGACTTCACTCTTTCAGGTCCAGAGGGCTGGTAGGATTTCAGCCCTGCAATAGCAGGGCAAACTGTCATTCTAAATATCAATACAAAGGGTTGGGACTCAGTCACTGCCATTCCATAGGAATTATTAGGAACCCATAGTACAAGTTAACTTCTGAAGACAAAGTCAAAAAATTGTGTATACATACCAGATTACTTTTTAAGTTGTAAATTTAGTTGGTTTTTTTTATTCTCAGGAGGGGACTGATTTATTCACGTTCTAGGCTCCTGCCATTGGCTAACCAACCTTGAAATAATGTCGCTATTGATTTTTTGCTTATTTGTCATTCTCTATTTTGCCGATAGCAAAGTTGATTTAGAGCTGTTTCCATGGTGGTCTAAATGAAACACCTTGTTCCTTTTATTTATGCAAGAAAACTGAATTTGTATTCCATGGGTCAACAGGAAGTCCCAAGCAAGCCTCAGGTCAGTTTCTGAGGGATTCCTCTTTCTGCTGATGAGTCTCACCTCTGTAAAGCACAGAGAGAACAACATTCTACTGGGGCAAAAAAAAAGCTGATGAAGCTATGTTGAGACAAGGCACCTCTCTAGGAAAGCTTCTCACCTCATCTGTCCATCTCCATCCCACTCTCCTTCCTTCACAAGACATTTGTTCCAACAATATCATGCATAATCAAAGCATCCACCCTTTTCCCACACATGTGATGGGGTGTGGCCCCTCAATGTCTCCCATGTAGTCCACAGTCCTAGAGTTCATGATGGCCAAGGACATTTTCTGAAAGCCCTGACATAAGAATCATCCGTAACCCGTCATGTCACGAAAGTTATGTTAAAAAACTATCTGACTATCTGCTTAGACAGAAGAAGTTATTTTCACCAATTTCTTTCTGCTGTGTCAGCTTAGCCCCTTTGCTAAGTATGACGTACATGTCTGTCCTTTCTTCTACTGGCAATATCCTGTAACTCTCATATTGAGTACTTAGCTTAGGATTAGGAGCAGGATTAGGTGAGAGAGTGCCGGGATATTGCCCTCAGTGCTAAAACTATATATGAAGTAGAATAGGTGAGATAAGGGAGACAGTGCCTTTCCCTTGAGGTCATAAGGCAGAAAATATGGCGCACAACTCACGGCTGTAGTGTACGTGCATTAAGTTTCTTTGCAAACATGCGCATCAAAATGCTGAATACTGTATTTTTCTCTATTACAGGTGATGATGTTTGGCACCAGATTTCACCCACTTCTTTGCCTGTTCTTGCATGAAGCTTTTTGGATTTTCTACCTTGCTACAAATTTACTTTTACATGTGGACTTAGTTCGTCATAATTTTGTGTCCAGACACCAAAATCAAGAAAATCTCACAGAAGTATACATGAGACTAGTGAAATCTGATGTCAGTTATATTATTATATAATATAGTTAAGTCCACCTAATTCAAACTCGAATTTATGAAATTTCTCATAAATCGACCGGAAATAAGGAAATAAGGTGACAGATTTTTCTTCTTCTTTCTGAATAGCAAAAATATACCCGTTATTTGAACTCAGCATTGTGGGTTTTCTTTAATTCAAACAGGCTCAGGCCATCACAATTGCAAGTTTGCTTTCACTGTTCTTCCGCGTCGTGCAAAATCACAGTAAACAGGGGTGTATCAAAGTAGTTAGTGCCTGAGAGGGCAGGAGTTTGTAGATAGGTAAGGGTGTGTACTGTACAGTATTACTTCATGACTGATTAAAGGGGATGTCGTGTAGGAGTACACGGGTTAAAAAAATCGATCAATAATCACACACTCAGTGACACAGCACTTTATGGTAAACGGTAACACTAACAGTAGATTTCTACTGGGTAGTTTCAAGCTTTGAAACATTGGCTGAAATGACAAAAAAAAATCAAACTATCAAAATAAAGGTTTGTAGGAAAGTCAAATTTGAGACAGAAAAAAAGAATTTACTCAAAATGTTTGCACTTTTGCTCTTGTCTGAACTCATCCAGACTTACCGGCACCACAAGATGAACACTGCTCAGGCTCAGCAGCACAGGATTGAAAGAGGGGGGAGAGGATTACTCAAGAGAGGGAAAGATGATGAGGCAGAAAGATGATGAGGCAACATTTTTCTTCCTACGAGCTTCCTCATGGCTACCACTACTTAAACACACTCGATTCAAATGAAAATTTTTCAGGGTTTGCAAAACTAGAAGTAAAAAAAAAAAACAGCAAGGCTGGAAGGGATTAACTTATTAAAATTTCATCCTGCGATGGAGATGGTGTAACCATGAATCAAAATACTATGGCTATATGAGTACTTTCCTGGTCAAAATCATAAAGTGAATTCTGGTAATCCAAATCCCCTAGGAGGGTCCCAGCTATTTTAACTTATGCGGACTCCACTATATATTTTGCTTCACAAATAATAGTTATTCTAAGATAACCACCCTTAATGAAGAAAATGGCCAATTCAACACTTTGGTGTATGATTTTAGACAGAAACTTCAATCAGTGCACTTGTAGTGGTGAGTTGTGCACCATGTTTTCTGCATTACAACCTCGGGTTATAGGGCTGTGTCTCCCTTTAACAATCTGCAAAGAGAAAAATTCTGAAAACAAATTTTGTTACAATTAAACTTTAAGGTTCAAGAAATTAACTATATGGAACTCGCAGCTGTACAGTGACATACCTGAATCATAACTGCATCTTTATCAATGCAGAATACACGTATCTCACAGTCATTTTACCAACACTTAACATCAAGGTTACGCTCAATTATTACCTGAGATCGCCAAATGGAATTCTTTAACAAGTTTATCATTCTTGAAGAATGGATTTTCATTGAAGGTGAATGTCATTTTGTACCCCGACTTGATGTCCTCAAACTCTTCCACATCAATCTGTTGATAAAATCAGTGACATATTTACAACCACAGTTTGATCGTTCAGTCGCACAATTTCAGATGCTTCTAAGCTTACAAAAGAGGAAACATAATTATAGACTTTATAATAGATTTAAACTTAATATTAATAGACTATAAGAAAGATCAGTAGTGTTATGATACACCAGTGCTTCCTAAAATAATAGTTATTCTAAGATAACCACCCTTAATGAAGAAAATGGCCAATTCAACACTTTGGTGTATGATTTTAGACAGAAACTTCAATCAGTGCATTTGTAGTGGTGAGTTGTGCACCATGTTTTCTGTATTACAACCTCAAGTTATAGGGCTGTGTCTCCCTTTCTGGCACACTAATGTATATGGAATTCCTCCCACTCTGGCTAAATAGAAGATGATAAGCAGAGTTCAATGTCACAGATGACCTTTGTTTACAATGAAATCTGGCCTAGATAAGCATGTATACCTACACTGGACAAGCTTTGCAGACATTCCTCTTCTTCACTGCTGAGTATACATGAGATCTGTGGGTGATTACTAAACTGAAAACTGGTCAAGGAAACATAATAACAGTTGACACTGTACAGTGTACACTTCACATAAAATGAGGCAGGAAGAATTAGTAAGCTGGACTGGACTATTCTACTGAACCTCAAATATATTCACAACCTTAGAATCAAATATGATCACATTAGATAAGACCATCAGTGCCTGTGCATTTATTTTTCATGTCTCTATATTTATGCAACTCTTCGTAATAAAGATGGCACCCTGTTTCAGTGTATTGGGGCTTCTCTCCAATTTGTCTCGACATCCTAAAGCCTAAGGCTAAGGTAGTCTTTGGCATAGATTACTAAATTGACATAGCTTCTTGGTCATTAGAATTCTTAGCACTGGATGTAAACTTGCTGCAGATAGTGAAAAAAAAAGGTGATGTTGTCTAATGTGTCAACTGTAGACACGCTGGAGGAATTGTGTACACACTCACAGACATCATGACATGAAGTTGATGAAGGACATTGATTCCCATGCTCAGACAGGTAATTTCAAAACATACATAAAATCTAGCTCATAACTTCGTTTGTTTTACTAGTCTAGACTAGATCTACTCTCAACAAAGTAATGCAGGATGATTTGAAAATGACCACTAAACAAAAGAGGTGAGCCGATCCCTCATTTTGAAAAGTCGACTGCTCGATCTTTTAGTGGCCCGGATCGTAAGGATCGATTCAAGTTCGATCTTTAAAGTTCAAGCTTTTTCGGTACGGGAGGGAAAGAAAGTCCACGGTAAAGGTTGGTAATGCAGCCATAAGATCGACTAAAGATCGAGTATAGTGGCTCACAGTTACACTAGCGATCTGTTTATACAGTGTCAACATAAATTACCTTCTTCGTGGATGGGTCTTTCCAGTCTCCACATTCTCGCGTGCTCCTCTATTCTCCGCCACCACCGCTACCGCCCTCCCTCCCTTAGTATCACAGTTCTTATTTTGCCCTCCTTCCCGTCAACCCCACCCCCTCCAGGAAAAAAAGTTAGTACATGTAGTACAAGTAGCGTGGCATTGTTATTTTCTTTTGACATATTTCATTTTTACTTCAGGGTTGTTTTTTTTTCAGTCATTCAGTTATTGTTTCATTTTATAGAAGGAGCAGTCTAGGTAGGATATAGGGCCTATCAGTTCTTCAGTAATTGAATCTCATCTGGCACCCTAAATGTTCACATTCACATAAACACATACACAAACGTACACAAACACATGTATAGTCCAGTCCGCTTAACTCCAATTCGCTGGGACCACCCCAATGAGTTGGAGAAATCAGAATTCGACTCACGATTTCCAAGTAATCCAAGGCGAGTCAACCGTATGCGAGCGAGCGAGCACCCCGGGGAGGTCACGAGGGCAATTCAACAAGGGAAGTAACTAAAGATGGCAAATTGGGGAAGTATTTTAAATGGGATTATTTCTTTTTATAAGAAATCGCTCTGAGTAGTAGCTTAAGAGGCCACTGTTTTTTCCACTTGTTCCCTGTTTTTCAAGATCATAG
Source organism: Ellobium chinense (assembly GCA_033807755.1). Taxonomy (NCBI): domain Eukaryota; kingdom Metazoa; phylum Mollusca; class Gastropoda; order Ellobiida; family Ellobiidae; genus Ellobium; species Ellobium chinense. The sequence continues at coordinate 2,614,060 of JAWQUT010000016.1, read as the reverse complement.
AAAGCGTGCTAGCGGGAACGCCATACTTCTCAGCTATGACATTCTTCGACATCGCACGTCTGTTGATTTCCTGGAGCATGTTAATATTCAACTCAATGGAAAGAGTCTTGAGGTTTCTCGATTAGAGGAAGCCATTATTTAGAGGACAAATTCAACTTAATTCAAGCTGAAAATGATAAGGATGAGTCAACCATACGCGAGCGAGCTAGCACAGTGGGGAGGTCACAAGGGCAGCCTCTTGTTTATGTACCGTCACATTGCAATGGGCCAGATGCGTTGTATGTATACACTGCTGCCGAGATGTTTAATTATCGATTGATTTTTCAGCCGAGCCCTCCCGCATTCTCTTCCCCCTACTGTCTTATCAGCGGTGGTGTTAATACACACGCCCTACTTATTGTGCTGCTGCTAGTGGCACTCGCAGTGTCCAGTTTTATTGCCTCTCTCTATCCGCGGCACAGTCTCATTTGATTTTCAAGCCGCCGGCGTTGTTTGGCACCACACGGGGAGAATGCCAGGAGGTGATTATTGCCTCCGTAACACTACAGCGGTGGGCAGTTGGAGTAATCAGAAATAGGCGTTAATTATTTCTTGTTATGCGAAGGCAATTAATAGACGCAAAGAAGAAAAAAAATCCATTATTTCTCTTTCTTTCGACTAATAAGAAATTGGAGGTATCCGATTTTGACATACATGGACTCGACTGTAGTATCTTACAAATCAGAGCTCTTTGTTACCAAATTAGCATCGACGGTACCAAACCAAACTTTAAAGCTTAGTCACGATCCTTCTCCTTCCAGCCCATTCCTGCTGTCACTGCTTACCCTTCTTTAATATAAACAATCTCAGTTAAATCTAATTAGATTGTAGGAGGTGCGACACTGCAGCCATAACTTCGCTCTGAGCGTGTGGCTCGAATGTTGAGTCGAGCCAGATTAAAATGACTCAAAAAGATCGGAGCAAAACTCGATCTGGCTATCTCGAAGGACAGCACCGCGATGATAATGATACAGTTCATTTAGTCATATACAAGTCGTGGACTATATCGATATTTTGACTAAATCGGTGCCGTTGTTAGAGAAAGCCCTCGATCTTTTTGACTCGAGCCGAACTCGCTGCTCGATTAATCGAGCCGCAGGTAAAGATTGACTCAGCTCGATCTTTTGTACCGAGCTGCCCAGCCTTACTAAACAACCGTCAGGACGCGCCTTGGCGCGCCGGTATTAATGATAATGATCTTCAGGAGTAGTCTATCTATGGTTATATAACCGAAGAAAAGGATACTGTAGTGTACCAAAAGTTAGGTATTTTCTGGATCATTTCATTTCTTTTGCTGTAGTGGGGTCGTCTTAATTTGTTGTATTTCTGTTCAACGGTGAGAATCTCTTCGCTGGCCTTTTCATTCAATGTGTCGAGTTCATTTTGGCAGGCATCGATCTCCTCGAGCGCACTCTGTGTTGCGCTGACATCCAGACTGTTATTCGCGTCACTTGAGTCTAGCTTTGCTTCTTTAGCACTTGGAGTTGGCATTGTTAATTTTAGGTCTTTACCTCCTGTAGAGCTGCGCTATAAATTATAAGAAAGTATTTATAAAGGCAAATTTGTAATGATTCTTTACTGCCTCATGGACATCTCTTTCTTTTCCTTCGTCTTGTCCTACTTCAGTTGCTGGGCAAATCGAATACTTGCTAGCCTTATAGTGATAATGGACAATTTCCGGTGTAGATATTGTTTCCTCAACAATCGCTTAGGTTACTGCTCATGGTCATATTTTGCTCTCATGTCCGCTTTATTATTCCCAAAGCCTGCTTTTGGTTAAATAAGACTTTGCTCTTCTATCAGGCAATGTGGGCGTCACAATGTTGCTAAAAAAGGCGAACATCAAGAGTAATCAGTCGGATTGTTAAAGCCAATGATTACCAGTGTGCATTTACTTTGCCCACGACTGGATTGAACTTTCGTTTTACTCCGCTGTTTGGATGTAGTGCGGCAAAAGCAACCAGATTTCTGCTATGGAATTGCCAAAGAAGAAAAACAACAATGGCCAAAAGGAGGGTAAAGAACATACTCGTAACATGACAACGTCCTTATTTGTGACTCATTCTTGGGCAGCCCGAATCATTCAGTCAGGACAATGTAGCATGTTTTGTGGTGGCTTGTTTTATGCTGGTTTTTAACAATAAAATTTCAATACACAGTTCAAATCTCCACTAAAAATTACTTAATGAAGAGGAATATTCTGTGCGGTTTCATGACTGCCGTAGAGTAGAATTATGAAGTAAAATCATTTCTAGAGGGTATCAATGATTCAAAGTTGGAGGGTGTTGGGTAGTAGAATTAACGATGTTAAAATTAAATTGTTAAAATATACTGTAAACTTTTCTCCATAAGCCAACAAACATTTAGACGCCAATTAGGCAAGCTAAATTACCTCTTTCAAAACTTCCGCGAGTGAAAAAATCTCCTGCGCATGCGTATGACTGTGATAATAAGCCGACAACAGCTTCGTACCTCTGATTTCATTGGCCTAATCTTGGGGATTCCTCGCCAAAAATACAACTCTGTCCAATCAAAATAACGGTTCTGAATACAGTTTCCTTTCAACTATTATTGGTAAATCAAAATGGCCGACGGTCAAGAAATATGTACACAAAACGATGAAAATAACGTGGACTGTGCGAATATGTCCCAAATGAATGACATTTTAGAAAATGATGGTCAGACATTTAATCAAAACGTATCTTACAGCAATAGTAGCAGTACCGTCGAGGATTTGGCAAATGCAAACATGCCCTCAAGTATTTCGCTGTCAATAACCCACTCGGAGGCCTTCGGTCTCATCAACGATGAACACAAACAGGTCGAACATGTGCCAAGTCACGTAGCGAAAGAAATTCATTGTCACACGGTAACCTCGCGGTGCAATAACTTCGAGGATGGCGACATGTTTCAGCAACCAAGCCCAAAGCGCTTGAAGTTACATATACCCCAAAACAATCTCCTCAGCAACGGTAACAATGTTTGTTTTTCGCAGTCGCCTCCAGCAGTTGAAAATACAAGTCCTGAAGGAAAAAGAAGGAGAATTCAGCACGACTATCGGCGATTGTCAAGTTCAGGATATGTTGATGATTATGAAAAAGGAAAGGATAATAGATTTACTTCCCCTACAGAAGCAGACATTCTGCCCATATCACCAGGTAGAAGTAAAAGTGTGTCTCCAAGAACAAAATCACCTGTGAATGGTTCTAAGCTATCTCCACATTCAGCAGACATAACAGGTAATGAGGAGAAGAAAATTATTTGAATAAGATCTTGTCAGTTGCCTTTCCACTCCATAGTTCTTGTTGCATTTCATATTATGATTGAACATTGAAGGAGATTGTTAAAGTGAAGATGATAGTTGCAGAGATGCCCATTATGTCACTGTCAGATTTCATTCACCATACTCAACTGTTGCTTGTCATGATCATGAAAGAAAAAATATGAAAACATAAATTAATATTCATGAAGTGACAGCTCAGAATAGATCTTATTGGCAATTTCTTTCATGTTGGGGATGAGTTGATATCCTGAAACTGACTTAAAGATAATTAGTTTCAGAAGGAGAGGGAATTAAAAATATTGAACTTCAGTAAGTTTATAATCATAAACCACCCAAAGTGGATTGTTTTAAAGATTTCTCCAAACAAGGTTGGTAAAATTCATCACACAAGGTAGATTTAGAGTGAATCTGCAACAGTTCTTACTGAAATTGAAAGATTTGTGATGATTAATTAAACTTCTGCGTTATGTTCCATCCGTAACAGCAATTTATTCTGACTTTTCCTCAGCTGTCCCAAGCTCGGAGAAAAGTAAGGAAAAGGAGCATCCTTCTCACCACCACCATCATCACCACAAACACAAATCTCAGAGCAACAGTGGCTCAGGAGAGACTTCTCTCTCTGACTCTCCGCCCAACAGCAGCAGTCATAAACATCATCATCGCCATCACAGCCATCACCATGATTCCCAGCATAAGAAGCATTCAAGCAAGAAACATGATGAGAAGTTGGATGGACAGAGGGAACTGCTGCAGATATCACCTTTGAAAATTGTCATCCGAGATCCCCTCAGAGCCAGTGCGGCTACAAAATCTGGTGTGACAAACAAGGAGCTTTCTGAGAGTGTGGATAACATAAAGAACAGTGTTGATAATATTCATTCCGAATCTAGCGATTCATGTCCTGAAAAGAAACAAGAACAAATTACCTCTCATTACCAGAATTCTTCACCTTCAGATTCGAACACAACTTATGAGACTGCATGTAATACAGGGACAGTCCTCACACTAAGAAGAAGTGTGTCAGGTTATGAGACTGGAAAGTTGGATTCCACAGACAAGATAGCAATAAATAGTGTAGATGGTGGCACACAACCTTGTACAATTCCTAAGGATTTTCCAAATAGTGATTCAGAGCTTGACCCAACAAATATTTCACTTGGTCAGAAAGACAAAATAAAAAGTAGTGACAAAAGTATTGTGGAAAGCAAGTTGTGCCTGGAAAATAATTATGAACAACATTTGAAACGTAGCGGACTTGAATGCAAGCAGTCAGGTTTAGATGCTGTGGTGGTTGTTGCCGAGCAGAATGAGATCAAGTGTGGTCAGGGTTGTAGTGATAATCTAACTTCATCAAACAGTTTATACTCAGGACATAATGACATTAAGAGTGAGAATGGAGACCAGAAAGTGACAGAGGAAGAGAATTTATTGTTTACAGCAACTACTGCTAGCAAATACTGTGATAAAGGTGGAGATGGCAGTGAAAATTTAGTTGACACTGTCATCAAAACCAAACCATCAAGTGAAAGCAATACATTGTCCTCAGAAGGTCTTGTTTCAGTGGATCATAAGCTGACAGATGGTCAGATGCCCACACAGACTTCTAAGACTGTGTCATCATCTTTATCATCGTCATCATCATCATCATCAAAAGGTGATCCACTCTGCAAGCATACTTCCTCATCGAAGGACAAGGTGGTTTCATCATCAGGGACACATCACCCATCAAGTATTTCTAAGCACAAGTCATCATCCTCTTCCAGCACGTCACATTCTAGGCAAAGTCATCACTCTTCATCCTCATCCCACCATAAGGATAAGCATAGTTCTCAGTCAACCAAAGACCACACTTCTAGTAAGTCATCGTCATCATCAAAAGTCCAGAGTCACCTTTCCAGCAGCTCACACCGAGATCACAAGCATTCTTCATCATCCTCATCTAGATCATCTAGGTCCAAGGAAAACAGAGGGGTCCAGGTGAACTTATTTAATGACTCTTATCCCTCTGCTGATCCAGCAAGCCAATATGCAAACATGCCGTTCCATGTGAATCATATGGATACTCTGAGGCGCCTAGGTGCACATCTTAATTTACTTCAGGATGTCATAAATCCAAAATTCAAGCGATATATATGTGTTGAAAAGTACACGAATGGTGGGGCTCTTATTTTGCATGCCTACCATGAACAGCTGGCTGAACTCGATAAACAAACAATGGAGCAGTTTGTGGACCACTTTTTTGATCTGGTGTTTGGTGAGGTGGTAGAGGGTGAGAGCCGCTGTGTGATGGGTATTGTGCATGGTGCAGCAAAACCCATGCCTGATTTTCTGGATTACTTGGTAGATAATCATCCTAATCTGTCTGTGAAAACTGGCAACAAGGGAAAATCAGACATAGAGACAACCACCATTGAAAAATTCAGGGAGCAGGTGAGTTTTTGTGCAGCTCCTCCACAGTCAATAATATTTCAAAATATTTCATGATCTTTCAAATCGATGTGTTGTGCTGTCCTTTTGCCCATTATTTCCTTTCTGCTTTCATCTTTTATAACCTCTATACAATCCATATTCTTTTGGAAGTAGGAAACGGACTAGTGAAGCTAGTTTAGTCTTATTTGTTCAACATGATTATGGCTAGATATTTGCTTTGATCTTTTGGTCACATGTGATGTCTTTAGGCTGCAGAAGTATCTGGGTATCATTGCAATTTGCATTGTCATTACGGTCATCATCACAAGTTACAAGTCTTCTCTGTCCACGCAGCAAAATCTTAGGGTTCTTCTAGGGTGTGCATGAGTTATAAGGGTAGGATTAGTGCTAGCTAGGGGCAAGGTAAGAGAAGAGGACTCTAAGTGATTTCTTTCTTATTTGCCCTCCCCTAGCACCAGCTCAGTATACCTTTGGAGAGTCCAGGATTTTACCAGGTTCTTTAAAATGATTACATGACCTCATATCATGTTTTTAAGTAGCACTGAAGACACGCTTGTCCATTCGCAGTTTATCTTTCTTTGCAGCTTTTATTTTCCAGAATATCTACTGCGAGCATTTCTGCCCAGCTCTGTTTTGCTTAAATCACCATTCTTTTTTTTTTAATACAGGCAAGCACACTTGATATGGACACATTTAGTATGTAAATATTAATAGATATTGAAAAGAATATTTTTGGACCAAATATTTCTTCTCTAAGGGTACGTATATGGTCAATAAACAGTACATATTTCTGTCAATTTATAAGCACTCCTTTGGTCAGTCCCAAGGTGAACAAGGTGTACGCATTTTCCGTGCTCCACTGTACTTACTTTCAGGCCATTCTGACACTTTTTCCAATTGTTAAACAATGGAGCACACTTAATAATACAGACTTGACAGACACACTTAGAATGTAAATATAGATGCTGAGTACAGTAGTTTTGGTCCAAACATGTCTTCTTTAAAGATACATATTATACGTATCTCTGTCAATAAGCACTCTTTCGGTTGATCCCAAGGTCTATTCTGACATTTTTTCAATTTTAATACCTATAATTAAATGTTTTGTCGCCATAGAGGGAGGGGTTTTGTCAAAAGATTCATTTTGAAATTGTATTTGGTGTTAAAATGTACGATGACACTATTAGTCATCTCCCAACCACCTCTGTAAGGCAAGGGCTCTGTATTTTGTATTGGGAGTCAGCTTAATTTAACTTAACATACAACAGTGGCAATGATTGGGTCACCATGCCTCAGTCTTACAAATGAGTCATCAGTCACAGTCACATTCATTGACACTGCGGGGTAGTGCTTCAAGTAGAAGCAAGAATTTGCATGGGTAATTTTTCAGCAGCTTCACAGCCAGAAACAGGGAAAAAGGAGGAAAAAAATCATTACAGTTACAGAATTCCAGAAGGAACAACAAATGACTGTAACTGTAAAGAGGACATTGGCTGCTTCATTGAATCATTGCTTGGTAGGGGTCAAAGAGCTTATGTTTCACTTCAGAAACAAATAGAGTAATAGAACAAACAAGAGAATTATATCAAAATGTAGAATATCTGTATGTAAGCATAATTCATAGCATTAGGATGCTCCATGAAAATAAGTGTTGCCATCAGTTATTTCACATATATCTCAGTATCACTTTCACAAATCAAGTATTCTTGTCTGTGCTTGAACTTTCGGTCTGTAAATCTGTGTTAGGGCATCGCTATGCCTGCTTCCAACACACAGAAACTTTATCCTGATCTTGAGTTCCCAGTAAAGTAGGGCACAATCAAGCATCTGTTTATTATGGTTGGATGCAGTGAAGGGCTAACATTGAATAGATGAATAGATTGAGAGGTTTCATGAGGTACTTTGGATTAACATCCATGGGAGATTACTTTTGTAGGCATGTATGATTTTGAAGGATGAATAGTTGGTTTTTTTGGCAATTTATAATTATATTCTTTGTTAGATTACTCAGCAACAGTGACTAATAATATCTGATCTGCTTTTCCTATTTTAGATTGATCAAACATTCAAAGGTGGAGTGTACCGCGGAGGAGGACTGGATCAGATCAGTCTGGTTGGAACTGTGAATGAAGAAGTGGGGGATTTCTTCCCCGATTTTTTAGACACATTGGAGTCAGACCCTTTCATTCGTGCTGTGACCCCTTGGGGTCGTTTGTCAAAGGAGAAGATGCAGTCACGCAAAGAGAGTGATGATGGGCCCATTTTATGGACACGGCCTGGTGAACAGATGATTCCCCCTGCTGAAATGCCCAAGTCACCTACAAAGAGAAAGCGGTAGGTACAGTACACATGATGACAACAAAGAATTAATGATATTGTGGTGTAAAAAAAGGAAATTTAGTTGTTGAAGAGGGCAAAGTCAGTGCAGTGGACCAGTTTGGATAAAGACTAAGCAGTCGTGTGATTTTCACCAATTTGGATAAAGTAGTGATGTAAGGAAGAAATCATGTTGCACTGCTTGAAGCAAAACAGTAAAATTTAAAATACTATTGTCAGGTACAGCTCCAAACTGCATAAACTGGGAATATTCAGTATAATCCAAGGTCTGGAGTTTATGGTATCTTTCTTTTGTGCCTTTGAACTTTGAAGGGCTCTGAGATTTGCGGATGCCTAGTAAATCTTTCTGTGTACAGCATAAAGGAAATCATTGATTTGTCCTATATTTGATTTAATGTAATGCCCCGGAAGTTAGCAGAACAAAAGCCCAGTGTGGCTCAAAGTGACGGAACAAGAATTGTTCCAGATAACCTGAACAGTTGGGAGACAGGCCCTTCAAGGCAGTGCGTGTGGTAACTTCTAGATAATAAAGTGGGCCGTAGAACTGGGTGTTTTAACCTTTGCACAAACACCATATTTTATGTTTCCTGTTGATTTCTTTTTTGTTTCCTGATAGCTATGCTCATATGAATTAGGCATGGAAAACTTTATGGCCAGGAAGAACGCAAGTTAGTGACTTCCATGGACAGGTTTTATTATTTTATAATGGTTCTTTAGCATTAGAAAAGATCACCTGATAAGTGCATGAACGGCATTAGCAGCCACTTGCTTATATGCTGTATTTCTTTCTCTGTACTTCAAATACATTTAGTGAGTAGAGTTGAAGTAAAGATTCCTTCCTTAGTGGAAAGGATCTATATGCGATGACAGATGTAAAAAGTATTCTCATCTTTTCCTCTCACACAATGAAGCAAAGAGGATTGTCTAAATCTCACAACACACTTCTTGAGTAAATATTTTTGAATGAACTTATGAAGTATGTTCACATAGGAACTGAATTAGATACTCCACAACTCAAATTTTATGACTTTCTTTTCAGTGAGTAAAGATTTTTCTGGCGCTCACTACAAAATATGGCACTTGTAGACTATTTATCATATTTTGATCGTGAAAATCATAACTTTATTTCCTTCATTTTGTCCTCTTAGTCATTTGATGATGTTTAATGACACACACTAAGCTTAGCAAATGGATGTAATACCCTAATTCAGTTCCTGGGCTTGCCAAAACCAACATAGCTGAATAATGTCAGTGGCTTGGCTTTTTAGCATTATTGGTGTGTTGCCTATCCTCAGGGGCGCTAACGAGCTGAAGAACTTGCACTACCTGCCACGGTCTTCAGAGCCAAGAGAATTCTTGTTTGAAGATCGCACCCGCTGTCATGCTGACCATGTGGACCATGGGCCAGATAGGATGACCACAGCAGCTGTAGGAATGCTAAAAGCTGTCCATAAAAGGGGGGATAACAGGTAAACCTACCTTAGTTGTTGCTGGCTGTCATCATTGTTGTATGGAGCATGAGTGCTAGCTTGCTTGAAACAAGAATTTGTATAACTGAAATAATGTGGCAGTGGAGTACGGAACAGGACACCTTGTTATAACTGTTTACTGGAATAATGGATGGAATTCATGCAGGAATCCAAATATAACTCATGAGTTTTAATTGACTCTGGACAAATGATTCTCGAAAGATTGAATTTATGTTTTAACATAGTTTACTTTATGAAAGGATCCATATCACTGAACTTGATGAGAATGACATTGGCTGTGAAGAACCTAGAACAAGCCCATGCATCGTCCATCCATGCCAAGAGCTGGTTAAGCAGCATAATACCGTGCCGTGGCTAAGCTCATATGTCTGATGATTTTAATTAAAGGATGAGAACACTTACAGGCCTCTGATGAAGAAGACTAACATAGGTATGGAGGTATCGAAATTGTTGTCACATCTTATTCCTCCCATTGGAATCTCACTTAAGTGGAGATATTTCCTGGTATGACATCCATCAGTCATAAACAGGTATGCTCAAAGGCACACATTTGAAAGTGGCTCTTAATTTTTATTCAAAACCCATTTCAGAAATGCTTGCAGCATGATGTGTACATTTATGATCTTTAAACTTTAGGATTAATCATTATTTTGTAATATCTCAAGTATATTTATTCAGGCTGAGAGTAACTCTTCTTCGGTTAGTTTTTTTAATAATTTACTTACAGATGATCCTTTTCTTTATCTCTCAGTGACGATTCCAACCCACCAGAGGGTAGGATAGTGAAAGATGTCATTTGCTTCCACCCAGGAGATTTTGCCCAGCTGACTGATTTGCTACAGTTAGACCTGCATGAACCCCCTGTTTCACAGGTTTGTTGTCTTTGCTGGCAGGATTGTGATGGTGATAATAAATGTTTGATAAGTGTAGCATTTTGGCGATGCCCGTTCACAGTTCATACATCGAGTTTTTTCAAGTCTTTAAATCTGCATTTGCAGGTAAGGTTTGCCTTCCAACATTAACAGCGAGTGGCCATGTATTCATTTAGCATTTGTTACTTGTGTTGCCGGAAATATCATCATAGCACTTCAGACATGTCATATAGCACATAGCACTTCAGACATGTCATTTAGCACTTTAGTCACGTCATTTAGCATTGGACAGTCTGAATGAGATGTTTCACAAAATACTAACAATCTAATCATGTCAGCTTGGTATCAAAACTGTTTAATGCAGAATACCATATCCTTCACAATTCAGTAATGTTTCCAAATATGAGAATGCTGTGACTTGTGTTTCAGTGTGTTACCTGGGTTGAAGATGCCAAACTGAACCAGCTTCGTCGTGATGGCATCCGCTATGCCCGCATCACCCTGCGAGACAATGACATCTACTTCATTCCCAGGAATGTGATCCATCAGTTCAGATCTGTATCAGCCGTGACAAGCATAGCATGGCATGTTCGGTGAGTGTTCTGAAGTTTGAAGACTATAACAGCTGTTCCCAAAAGTTTGTCCTCATAAATGGGAAAAATCTGCTGCTTCTTTTAAGTAATGAACATGAAGTAACAATTGTAAGGAATTGTTTTGTAATGGTGTAATTACATTCATACATAATGAAAAGCTGTCAGTAGTTACGGTCCAAATGGTTCTTGTTTAAAAAGGAAGAGCGTCTTGATGGATTATCAAGAAGAATGGCACTTGCAGTTCACAACTTGAGTAAATTATGTTTGATCTTCTATATCAGTTTATAATCATTGTAGGTTTTGTATTTATCCTTTTCATTGGAAGTTGCTAAGTTGTTTTTTTCATCTGGTTAATAATTGGAATGTGTCTGAGAAAACTCTTCTTGTTCAAATTTCAGTTTGAAGATTTACTACAAGCACCTTTTCCTGTTAGAGGATGCAGAAATGATTGATGCTGACAATAAATCAGTGGAAAAGGAAGTTGAAGAAGGCAAAAAAGCAGAATCAGGAGAGAGCACGGACATGAAAGTTGATGGTGAAACTGTGCACAAGTCTGATCAGGAGTCTGTGACAATTTCTTCCAATGATGTGACAGAGAAAATGTCTCCAGAGAAGGTTGCAAAAAGCATGTCCATTTCTGAAAAGCTTGAGAAGAAAACGTCATCACCTGAAAAGATGGAAAAACACCATCACTCTCACAAAGATCAGGCATCCTTGGATAAGCCCAAAATATCCGAGAAAAATGCACACAACAAAGGCAGCAAAACATCAGAAAAAGTTCCTTCAAGTCATGGGAAGGATAAGTCATCTCATTCAAAGTCTGAAAAGTCGTCACATTCTAAAGTCACATCTGATAAAGACAGTGAGACAAAGCATAAAGCTGATAAGAAGCCTTCATCATCGTCGTCACGCATTGATAAATCCAGTCAGGGAGACAAACCAAAAACATCTTCCTCTAGTGAAAAACACAAACTTATTTTGGACAAGGTGAAGGAGAAAGTTAAAGCAGAGAAAGGTACAGATCTGAATAGTGATGGTAACAAATCTAAAGAGAGCTCTGCTGATGCCAGCAAGTGTAGTAAACCTGAACAGAGCAAATTGAAGAATGATTCAAAGCATAGTAACCACAAATCCAGCAAAAGTAGTAATGGAATAAGTAACAGCAAAAATGAAGGAAGTAAATCAGGGACAAAAAGTGATAAAGTAGCTAGTATCAATAGCGAGAAATCCGCAAGGGATGGTAAATCTGATGTGAAGTTAAAGAAAACAGGTGAAAATGTTCGCAAAGAAAGTGACAAGTCAGGCAGCAGTCAAGGCAGAGATGATAAAAGCAAGAGTAATAATGCATTATCAAAGCAAGACAAGGAAAGTTCATCATCTAAAGATAAACTGAAGAAGTCATCATCTAGTGATAAGTCTGAGAAACACAAGCTTTCATCATCAGCATCATCAAAGAAAGAAAAAGACAGAAGTGAAAAGCATAAGAAGAGAGAGGACACTGATAAACGATCAAAGGAAAGCAGCCAGTCTTCATCCAGGAGCAAAACTGACAACAAAGCCCACAAAGATGGTGGCAACACAACAGTGAAACCAGATGTTGAATCTCAAAAACCAGAATGTAAACAAGAGGAGAGTAAGTCTCAGGTTGTTCCATCCAATGTGGAAAATACCATCTCAGATACTGCTGAAGCGGCACATGAAGATTCAAATATGACAGATCCAGCAGTCAAATCGCAGCCATCAGGGGTAGGGAGTCACATTGATCAAGACACAGAAATGAAAGAGACTCAGAAAGGAAATGCATCAAGCCCCTCTGACATGCAACAGGAAGTTAAGAGTGAATGTTTGGTTGAATCAGAGGAAGTGAGCGCTAGAGCTTATCAGAGGCACGAGTCAGGTGATCTAAATGTTGACACTGGGAGTGGTACTGAACACATTCGTAGTATTTCAGGAGTAGATGCTGCTTTGGTATCTGAAATTGATAATAGCAGTGGGACAAACAGAATGCAAAACTCAGATGTACATAAATATGAGACAGAGTGTGTATCTGAAGACAGTATAACAGATGTTGGTAGATCTTCAAAGGCAGCAGAAATATGTGAGCCACCAGACTCTGAAATTGTCAAGAGCGAAATCCAGGATGATGCTAAAGAGGTGAAGCAAGAAGTCGGAGATGAACATTCAGGTATTCACAGTTCAGAACAGCTTCTTGGATCAAAACGGAGATTGTCTGATGATGGAGATACTCCCAGTAAAATTTTGAAATTGATGGATGAGCCAGCAATAAAAGATGAAATGTCAGCGGTGGGAATAGGAGAGGACACAGATCAAGGGCAGCAATTCAGTAGCAGTGCTGATAATGAATAAAGGGAGTTAATCAGATGTTTGAGCAGTCACTGATCATTTTCACTGTGGATTACTGAACTTTAACAACATTTCAAATTCCTTCACAATCTGAAGAGAAGAAAGCAGTGGCTAAGCTCATCGTTGGCTTCATATGCAAAACTTTGTTGGAAGGGGAAATTTCACTACCGTGACTTACTATTGCACATGGAGTTTGCTTTTGCTTTGCAACAGTCCTGTTTTTGTACATAGTTTTTACATTTTTAAACAAGCTATATTTGAGTAGATTTTTTACCCCAGTCAATAAGTATTGTGATTTAAGGAAAACATGTATTCATCCAGCTGTGTTTACTGATTTTGAATCTGGAGTGGGTGAGCACATTTGCTACCGTAACATTTTACCATGGTTCTGCTCTCTGAAGTTTAATCAGACCAGTCCAAAGATAAACAAGATTAGGGCATAAGAAACTTCTCTCAGATTCTTGCTTTGAGTGAATCTGAAAAAATTTGAATTACCACCAACATCTTTGTTGCTGGTTTGCTCCATTATAAAGCCTGATATAATCCTGAAACTGAACTGTAATACAGTTGGATCTAGCTATCCCATATTCATGAGGACAGGCACAGAGATTTAGACCCATGAGGTATTCATGATCGTGAGATTAATTTTATTGGAGAAATACGGGGAAAGAGGCCAAAGCATTGCAATGAATAGGCAAGGTGTTTTTAATCCAGGCGCACTGGTTAAAGTTCTTCTGTATCCCTTACAAATGCACAGTTTAAACACAACCTATATTTTTTAAAAGAGAGGGGTGAGAGCAAAATAATATAATCTGTTGTGTTACAGTAAAAGATGGTGCAAGCCAAAATCACAGTCTTAAAGGACGTGCAAAAAAATCTCATCATGTTCCTCTTTTTTAGTAATTAATCAATGGTGTTTACAGTTATTTATGTTAGAACTACTTAAGTTACGAGAGAATAACTCGGGTGGAAAGATAGAGAACAGAAAAGGCTTAATACGAAGGTAATAAAAAATGAATTTGATCTCTTTTCGTTTCGACAGATTTTTTCCATATAATGGGAGCGACCACCACTTAATCCTACTTTCCACTCATTCATAATTTTCTCTTGCTGCCATGGAGTTGCAAATAAGCTGGGTCTTCTTCACTTTCGCATCTTGTCCTTTCTGGCCCAGGAAGTTGTAGATACTGTATAATTTTTACCAAGATGGTTGAATTTTATGTGCCTGAGTGTAGTCAATTGTATCAGATGATTTAACATTGTGCTGATTGACCAAGAAATGTTAAATGGCTGTGGTGCAATGTGTGTCTTCAGTTCTCTTTTATGTTCTATACAACTGTTTTATTTTGATATGTGATGCTCCGTACGATACGTTGTGATGCTGGTTGCACTAGAAGATGTTGCTTTGTCTTTTCTTTCAAGACTACAGAAAGTGCAGATAGCCTAAGTGTCTTTTACTCTGTTGGCAACTAATGTTTTTTTGCAGATTCACCTCAACAAATCCAGGATCCGTTTCCATTTAGGGCATTTCTACAGTCATTTGGTAAAACCTAAAATGTTTATTTTTGGCCAAAATAAAGTTAAGTCACAAATGTTTACCCAACAGTTCATACCCCTTCTACAGGTCAAGTAAAATCATTGAACGCCTTGTTATTTGTTATTTGTAACGCTGGAAAAATTGACATGTCGGAGAGATTTTGGCCTGTGTAGGAAAACTATTTGGTAAAAACCTAGTTCTCCAATTTGAGACAGGCACAGTTAACTTACAAGGTCAGCTCACTCGATACACAGGCCTTGAGAAACAGTAAATAAGGCCATATTAATGATTGAACAAATGAGTATTGAATCTCCTTGTAATGAAATATAAATAATTCCTGTCAGAGCTAGTCTGCATTTTTTGTAGCTCCATACTGACATTATTCCGGAAGCATTACATCCATCGCCTCCATTTTTATGAGATTATATTACCATGGGAAAATAGAACGTTGCGTGTGTAAACATAGTTTATGCAGACTACATCATCATCAAAAACATCACTTTGGGATGAAGATACACCACTGACCTCATGTAATGTTACTAAATTTACTTTTCTTTTGGAAAGTTTAGTGGAAGACTGTTTTTCGCTATCACTCCACAGTTACAGGAGGAAGACTTTTGCACTGTCACAGCATATTAAAGCTGGTAGTGTGCAGTTTATAGTTACTTTTATGTAAATTACAATGCATTTTATGTCTGCCATACCAATCAGTTATACTGTACACCCTCTGTGGTGATAATCCCCAGAAAATATTCAGCACTGTTCAGAATTATTGTAGTCTGAAACCTGAGGCAGATTGGAGAGGTTTTTGAATTCCATCCTTTTCCAACACTGCATCTGAGGACTGGAAATTTTTCACCAAATTTTCGCAGCAGTCACAAATCAGCACAGCTACACACATGTGGCCCTTGCAGGTTTACATGTTGCTGTATATCAGAAACGAAACTGTGTGTAAATACACATTAATTTGTGCCATCATCGTGGGGTGTTCTATGGCTGCACCCTAATGACTTTGTGCTGGATATCTCAGTCCCACACTATTTTAAGCCACCAAGACTCTGAGCCTTTATAACAGATTAGAAGGTCTTTTTTGTTTTTTTGTTCAGGTAATCAAGGCATGTTGCTAATATGCCATTCTTTAAAATGCTACTAAGAATGTGTGAAGAGGTCATGATGTTAAGAAATTTGAAACAGAGCCTGTAGTGTCATCCATCTAGGTCATTGACTCATGCTAAGTTATTGTAATTTATAAATGAATACCATTCATGCTACAATCAAAGCTCGTATGTGCAGCTGACTCTGCTTGATCTTCTGAACCCGTAACATACTAGTAAATCATAGGGACTTTCCAATTACTGTGTCAGGTTGCGTAATTTCCTGGTAAGGAACACTTTGCTGTGATTTGAGAGTTCATTACAAGCCCAGGTATAAAGTATCAGGAAACTCGGATGGCAGATGATTCAAAGCATTTATCACAATCTGCTTGTTGCATCTTCTGCTTGTTTACATTTTCTTAGATAACAAAATACTTCTTTTTCGGAACTGGATAATCACAACTCAGAAACTTTGGCCATGATCCCGATTGGTTAAAAGGAAGCAGGGTCAGCTTTATGTTGAAAAATGAATATATGCAAGATTTGGTCGTGGCATGGATTTTATACACAATTCAAACCATCCACACGGGTGTGCCTATGGCCACAAATTCTCAGGCACGTTACCTTTGTAACCACATTAAAGAGGCGTTTGATTACTGTGTTTCCATGTAATTTAAACTTTATATTTTAGTAGGCTTATATTTTCTTGCAAAAGAAATTCATCGCCATAAACATAAGTGTCAGAGAAGCCTATCTGACATCAGTCATATAAACTACTTGATATACTAACTAAATGATTTGATCTACATGAAACAGCTGGAAAGGCAAGAGTATTTTCTGTAAACTGAACGAAGGATCTTTTTTGCAGCAGAAATTCCTTGCTAGGAGTTTAAGCGTGCTATCTTACCATCAACCCTTTCTTAATAGTGACAGTGGATTTATTCCTGCTACTTAAGACTCTGGTTCTCTGAACACAGTATGGGGGAGAGGGGAGAAAAATTGATAGAGCTAGACAAGTGAGTGGGGAGAAAAATTGATAGAGCTAGACAAGTGAGTGGGGAGAAAAATTGATAGAGCTAGACAAGTG
>JAWQUT010000016.1:2579332-2590424 GCA_033807755.1 Ellobium chinense | reverse complement strand
AGTGGTGTTGAATAAATGATGAACCACCGTCACTTTTCGAGGGGCTAGTATCGATAACGAATATTCGGTTGTCGTAAATTTTGGTTGATATCGACATATGATCATTAAAAGGGGGTATCGATTCATTAAGGTTTAATATTAACAACAATAATGTTTACTTTCTATGTTTTAAGGCTAGTATGTTTTTATTATCTTCACGTTATTTTCATTTTTTTTTCATTGTTTACTAGTCTATGTACTTGTGTCGTCAAGAAAATAGGACAGAGAGCACAGTTTACAAACAGGTCTGGTTTTCGCCATAGTAATTTGAAAATCTAGAATTGGCAATAACTAGTAAAAGGCTTTTAGAATGGGGTAAGATAGATCAGCTGTCGATATTGGTTTCTAGTGCTACTTTTGAAAGTACCGATATCGATACTGATCCAATGCTTCGTCCACTCCCACGTTACTCTGTAAATGATGTAAAAATGCAAATGGTTCTCACGAGACCGGAAGTGCGTTGTCCTACATGCGAACAGGCCCGAAGGTGCAATATTACGCACCATTTTCCCCCCTTTGAGACGGGACGAGGATGCAATTTACTTGTTATGCTGATTAAACAAGTTTATCTCAAATTGGATGGTGACCCCATTCTCTATGAGAACGACAAACTTGCCACAATTCTGTTACTGTACATGTTTTAGTGTGGCATTGGTATGAGAACAGTTCAGTGCCTCCGTTTTTCCAGGGACATCTGCACTGGACTCTGGCTCGCCGCTGCTGAACCTAGACTGGGACACTTTTTTTATGTAAGAATTATGAATGAGAGGAATTCCAAAATAGCCGCGTCTATTTGCGCGACAGCGTACAATCAAAGTCACTCATCCTAACTTCAGTTCTTTTTTTTTTTCCTTTAATGAAACTGGCAATATATGACAATAAATTTATGGCACACTCTAGGATAAGATCTGTTCATTTAATAAATTCCTTTCCCACCATAGACTAGTTTTCAATTTTTTTTTTCGTTGCACCCACTTTCACCCTTGAACTTTTCATAGGAAAGGTTGGCTTGGTTTTTTTTTTAGCGCTATATATTATCACGCTCATTCCACATTCGCCAAAGGCATATACTTGAGGCTTTGAGACAGTAAACGTTCTCAACCTATTGCTCAACGCAGAACGGCGAGGCAGAGGTGGTTTAGCTAGTAAATTGGGATAGGCCTATAATAACGAATCTACATTTGTTTTTATAGGAAAATGAAGATAAACTGAAGATCATGGTACAAATATAAAAGAGTCAAATCATGAAAGAAAAATAAAAAAGGCTTGCGCAAATGTGGAATGAGCTTGACAATATCACATTTCAGTACTCACATGCTGAAATATAAGACTAACGATGTCTGTGAATGCGACTGCATTACATGGATTCTTATCTTGTATGTGTTAAGACATGAACATTTTATCGTCGATCACGAATCCATGTTTATCAAACATCTTTTTTCTTTATTCTAAGTCCCCCGCCCCCTACCCCTCCCTCTCCCCAAAACTTACACATTGTATTCACACCAACCCAGCTCAATTTCTTTGCCATTTTCTGGACGAACATGGGTATCCTCTGAGATTTTTTTTTCTACACCGGCGATGTTTTATTACCGTAAAAGCAGCGAAATGAACATAAACTGCGAACATTCTTTCTCACAAGTGTCTGTAACCTCCACCGAAGGGACCTCTATGAGGTGTGTTTATCTTATAGTCACTATCTACACATTGTGTGGTGGTGTCTGATCCTGACGCTCTTCATGACTATAACAGAGACGGAGCCTTATCAGCCTATGCCGACTAGAGGATGTCTTTTAAACATTGAAAAGACTACCTATGGAAAAAAAACTTGTTGCTAGCATAATTCGAACTCAGGGCCTTCCGCACCAAGAGAAAAACTCTCTACTTGTCGGTTACCATACCGATTTTGCAATGATACTTCTAATGCAAATTTAAATCACAACTGCATCAGAAACTAATATCGCCAGCGAATGGAGATCACTAACTGAAGCGATGAACTTCGAACTGTAAACAGTTCTGAGAGAACTGTTGTTGTTGTTGTTGTTGTTGTTGTTGTTGTTGTTGTTGTTGTTGTTGTTGTTGTCGTCGTCGTCGTTGTTCAGCGTGTATGTGAAGTCTCGTTATGTGATATATGACCCGATTGCAGTCTGATGCTACAAATCATGTTACCCCAACCGGTAATCGAACTGAGCATTCAGATTGCAAGTCGAATATCTTAATTCTTTGTACATTACACGAGGAATTCTACCCTGAGTGCGATTTCAATAGCGACCGAATTTTCTCTTAACATCTACTTGACTGGGGACCAACTGTTCAAACACGTAAACTCAAGCGCACTTTCCAACCGCTGACATAAACTCATTATTTGTCTAATTTCATAAGACGCAGTATCACCAGAGGCGTCGCGACATGGGAGCAAACTTTGGCAAAGGAACATCTGTCCCTCTCTACCCTGCATGCTACAGAATGATAGACATTAACAGATTATAACTTTTTTTTTTTTAATTTAAGAAACGCTGAGTCAAGTTCTGTGCCTTACATGAACGCTCATATTCCACAAACTAGCTCAGGTGCAGACTTGGCATCATTTTGTTCTGGAATTTATGCTGCTTCTGGTGGTATCATCTGAATCCATGTTTGGCTTCAAGAACTTAAGATTCTAAACAGTGTTGAAGGAGTTTGACTCTTTCATGCTGACAATTATGGTTGCATATGATAATATGCATATTTCCCAACAGCGTATTCTCGTGAATTATAAAGTTATGTATCAACACAGACGATATCTGTACATGCTATTTAGCTTTGTAAGTCTTGCTGGTTCAAGAATAGTTAACGGACAAACCCAATACAGGAATGAAGGGTATACCTTTGGACACACAGTATGTGATAGGCAACATGAAGCCAGCTTTGGTTCGGGCCGTCAAATCATTGTCTTGGGCAGCAACGGGTTTAAAGAAATTCTCCCCTTGCACTCTTGAAGTGTTCGAAGAAAACAGTGCAGGCATCACAATATTTTTGGTACGACACACTAAAAGGAGCGAAGGTTAACGATCTTGGTCTATCCCCTTCACTCCTCCCTCCCCCTTCCAACTTACAACAGGGCCAAGCTACGCTGCTGGTTTGCACGTCTAAAAGTACACAGTTCCATGTTCCAGAGATTCCTGTTATCAGATTTACATATTTAGGGAAATCCTAACACCGAAAGCCCAATGGGTCACAAACGAAGGAACCTGTCATCACTTTGCCATTTAACATCCCGATAAAAGTGACTAACCCAAGAGGGCGAAGACTTCAGGTTCCAAGCTAACATCAGCAGTGAGGAATTTCATTGCTGTTGCTACATTGAATTTGCATTTTCACGTGAAGCAGGGCTAGCGCCTTGGGATGCTTTGAGCCAGTGGGAACTACAGGCAGAATTACCTTGTGTAACACTCGGCAGATTTGCCTTGACTTAACGTGCAAATTTACTACATCGGTAATAGCGTCCAAAGATGCCCAGTGGCTGTCACTGGCTAACATCAAACAACGCTGATCAATGCTGAATGTCAAATTTGCTGTATGTTACCCTCCGACCCCTCTTTACCCATGAGAAAACTGTTACGATAATGCTTCCATAATGGTTACGTCTAGGGAAAGCTGCCGACTAAGAGTACGCACTTCGTCGTAAAGAATCAAATATGTAAATGTCCGAAGGAGCATGTAACCGAAATTTGTGCCGAGTTCTGGTTCGTGAACTTGGTTTATATAATAATTTTGTAGATGCTAAAGTGATGCATTAAAACTCTCATGCAGGTCAACGTTTGTGGAGAGGTGCCAGTTTGGGACACATGATATGAAATGAAAAGATGCAAGGGTTGACCTAAACATTGTGGTATTAATTAACCTCTTAATTATTTTTTGTAAAATCTAGAACGGAGTTTTTGGTGCAAAAATGTAGCTTCAGGGCGGTTAAGGGGTAGAACTGACCTCATTTAAAAACTGACGAAATTTTCTATTGCGCATCTCGTGTTGCTTAACTTTCCCCCCTGTTATCGTGCCCATGGAACTGACTCATAACATCCAACCTTTCAAGAACACGCAGCTATTATGAAGTCATCAAAACTTCTATAAATTGATATTAATATTATTATGTTCTCTTTTCCATCTCGAAATGCATGAATGTGCCGCACTGTTTATCTCTCATGGCCGTCAGCTAGGAAGGAAACAGCCAAGTACAGTGTATCTCTACCCCATACCTCTCTTTCAAAGACACTCACACTTACGTGATGGTTCCAGGGACTGACGCGAATTGTCTCTAACAGTGGCTGTTTCAGTTCGCGCCCTGCAGTCACTTGAAAAAAAAAAACGTCCGGTCTTTAAGTGATATCCTTTTCGTGTTATATATATCTCAGTAAGTTTAAAATAATTAATATGGAAGAATCTGGGTAGGACTTCGAAAATCTTTGAAACAAAACGATTTCCAATTTAAACACCGTAGGCTTAACCGACTTCCACTTCGAGACGGATTTATTTACCCCCTAACGATTGATAAGTCCCTGTTTCCGCCCAGCATTTCTCTCTTATCTCCTTATTTCTCGTTACATAAAAATGCATTTCATCTGTTATATTACGATGCAGTGAGCCCCTACTGTTTAGTAATCATCTAACCTAGTAACACTGAATGCAAGGGGAGACCAGCGAGTGCAGCGTCTTTCACAACATATTTGTTTGGAACTTTGCAAGGTCATACAACCTAGATTAAGAAATATTTCGCATTATCTGCATTTCTGCATATCTTGTCGGTTTATTTGTCCATTCGCTTGTTTGTTATTTATTGTCTTTTAGCCAGGACAGTAGTCTTTCAGTGCCACATGAATATTTTGCTTAATCAACATAGCCTTTTCTTTTTCTTTTGTCTGTTAATTTGTTTGTACGCATTGTTGCTACTACATGGTCATTCACCCTCTATAATTCAAGGATACGTTTTCATTATTTGTTCATCTCTTCGTCTGTTTTTTTTGGAAACTGGTACTTGCGAATTCGGAAAAAAAAAAAAACAACATTTACGTTCGCCAAAATCTCTCTTCAAAACATCCGGTCACGTGGAAAATGTATGATACTCGAAATCTTAAATTAAAAGCACACATGACAGCACTCACATTTCATGCGTGTGTAGGCTGTTAATGTCATTGTGCTCATTCATGCACATAAAAGTGTTACGAAAAAGTTAAGTTCGCTTAATGGCAACTCCTTGGAATGAATAGGAAAAGTTGCTATAAAAATAAATGACGAATAAATGGCGAACATAAATATTATCCAGTGAATAGTACATAGAGAAAACAGTAGCGATTAAGGGGTGGCTATTAAATGGAGTTCACTGTTTGTTTAATCATATCAAAGGGTGCGTTTCTTTCGTTTCACAAAATTGGGATATTAACTCAATAGCACAAAAGTGATGCTTGAGATTAGATTACAGCTAGAGTGCTTGGCACCGAGTATCGCTGTTGTTGTTGTTGTTGTTGTTGTTGTTGTTGTTGTTGTTGTTGTTGTTGTTGTCGTCGTCGTTGTTGTTGTTGTTGTTGCTGTTGCTGCTGTTGTTACTGCTGTTGTTGTTGTTGTTGTTGTTGTTCTTCTTCTTCTTCTTCTTCTTCTTCTTCTTCTCTTTCTTATTTTGTTTTCTTTTACTTGCTTCTACTATATTTGTATTTGTTGTAGCTTTGGTGTAGTTGTTTTTCGTTGTTGTTGTCGCTATTCTTCTGATGCTGGAATGGTGCTGTGATAGATTTTCTTATTGCAGTTATTGTTGTTTTGGGGGTTTGTTTTCCCCACCGTTTTAATAGCTATATCATGTTTGTTATTGTTGTTAAAGCTGTGCTTGTGTTATTATTGTTGTTGATGCTGCCGTTTTGTTCCCGTTGTTGTTATTGTCAGCACTGTCGTTGTTGTTGTTGTTGCTCTTCTTCTTCTTCGTCTTCTTCTTCTACTTCTTCTTCTACTTCTTCTTCTTCTTCTTCTTCTTCTTCTTCTTCTTCTTCTTCTTCTTCTTCTTTTTGTTTCCTAGGGTTCGGAGCATCATCGAGACTAAAATTAACAGAGCATGACATTCGCTTCCTCAGTGCTCTGGATCTTTACATCTCTACTGTGTAAAAATGTCATTTCTCTTTGGTAGTGGAAGCTGAATGGGCGAAAACTGGTCTTTATGATATGCTTATTATTGCCGGAGAGAAATAACGCAGTGAAAATTAGGTAGTCTGACTGTGGAAAGAAAAAAAAAAGCTTTGCACCTTTGGCTATAAATTGGCCAACCTGGCAACATGGCCCATCAATTTCGCCCATGGTATCTTCTTATCGAAGATATTACTTCGGTTAGGAAAGTTTCAAATGGTATTCAGTGATTATCTGATTATCTATACCTGCCTTTCATCCCTCAGTGAAATGGGCAGAACACTAATAAATCACACTGCCCCATCAGAAATCCAGGCAGACAAATTAGACTGCCTTTTGGTTTGATTTCAAGAACGATAAAAATATACTAAAGCTTTGACCAGGAGTGTTAACGTCTCCACTAAATTGCATTTTTCGTTAAATTGCATCGTTTTTCAAGGCCACAGTGAGCTATTTTGTTCAGAAAATCGTATAATGATCACATTTCCTTTCAATCGCTGCTTTTGCTACGGAAAGTCGACTATATCTGCAACAACATAACTTTGACTATAGCCTTTACTTGAAGTAGGCTGAGAATGGAAATCAGTCAGAACATAAATTTCAGTTGGAGGCCGCGCAAAAGTATTTTAAACACTGAAGAATCAAATAACCTCGAACTTCACGCCCTCGAAATCAAAATCTTCACCTGCTCGTTGAAAAGCTGCGTTCATTGCAGTATTTTATACTAAATATATACTTTTCCACTACGTTTACCTAGCCAGATCAAATTTCTGAAATAGTACAGTACCTTGAAATAAGAATACTTGAAATAGGAATCTACTGTATATGACCTTGATAGTCATTCACTGAATGTCATGTTTCATTCTTTCCTATTTATAACTTAATACACGAGCACCTCACTTTCTTGTTTGCTTGTTTGTCTATTTATTTTGGGGTTTTTAAAACCTGAATTGTCTGCTTTTTTGTTGTAGTTTGTTCTGTTTTTTAATCTGAACTGTCTGCACAGTAGCTCATAAATTAAAGAGCTTTTCCTCATTGTCAATTTATATATTACTGGTGAAACTGGTGAAAAACTAAGAAATTTTTTTTTTTTAATTCCTTTATATTGATACATTTTCATTTCAATGGTTGTATCACTGTTTCAATTGTGTTTTATACAGGGACATATATAACCCTTGCAGTAATTGGCATGTACAGATCTTCATTTCTATAAAAGTCAGGAATTTTAAGAGTTAAAAAAAAAATACAATCAGAGAAAGTTATTTTCAGTCACAGAAAAGTAGAACGACAGACTAGAGATATTTTGGGGTACGGACCAAGCACTGAGTGGAGTGGAAAAGGTAGAATCATTGGTGGAAGTCAAAATAAGAAACTGAGAATCCTTAAATTTGTGAAAGAAGATTGATCTCATTTCAACTACCAGCTCCTGAAATCGCCCACTTAATGGCGCGGACTGTTTCGATTCTGGCTAAGAAGTCAATTGCTTGTTACATCGGAGCGAGGGCAAACTGGTAGACAGTTCGGCCTACTATAGGCCCATTCCATGAAAAACGAAACTGAGGTGGAACTTTTCAATTATGTGAAAATGATTAAATGTTTGTTTTATTATGAAAAGTTGACATCTCAACTGAAGTAATCTGCGAATGGTTTACAGAATTTTTCAGGTTTTCTGTCATTTTGATCATGGCTCAGGAAACACAGTGAACGAAAATAAAATTAAACTGTCAACTTTGGATCATGACAAAATTCTTGCAGTTTCTCCAATTACATCATTTATTAGATAAAATATAAAAGAAATTTAACATTTCAGATTAGTACAACAAGGAACAATTATTAATGTGAATAAACTAGAAGCTTTCAAACAGAAAACAGTACATTTCTTGCACCCTCTCAGACAAGTGACACCGTAACAAAATAGTGAGAAAGTTAATTTCATTTAATTACATGCACATCTTCCTCCCGTTACCTTAAAGGTAATAAACAAATCACAGGAATTTGCATTATAAAACCTTAAGTCTTCCTCTGTTGATTATACGCGTGTAACACACGTAGCAGCAAGAAAACCTCAAATAGAAGACAGCTGAAGTCTGTCAAAAAAAAATTTGAGATTTTTTTTTTGGTAAATTTGATGCTTCAGCTATGTATTTCACACGATATTGAATTTCCAGCTTGCACTTGTTTTCGTGGAACAGTGAAATATATGTGAAATTAGTGTTCGAATGGTGAGACACGTAACATGGAATGGACCTACACCAATTATAAGAGAACGGAGACCATCCAGACAAGTAATTGCTTTGGCCCCAAAAATGATGTTTTATCTGGCCATTCGATCTTCCCATCTCACGGTCTGGTGTCTGGGGTGATGTGTGGCCATTTTCAATTACAGGGAGAAGTAACCGAACAAAATTGATCGCCTGCAACGGAAATAAGAAATTTAACTGTCATTCTTCTGATCTGAGGTCCGAGAACTGATAATACCAATCAGACTCTTGATGTTAACTCCGAAGCAGCAGCTGAGTGGACGGACGTTTTGCAAACCTAAACAGTTTCGTGGCCTCGAACTTTTGCCCTGCGGCCCCCTCCTCCTACCTCCTTTTTCCGCTCTTCCAGCGTAGGTTTTCTCTGGGGCATGGTCCCTTTCATTGAAATTTGCATCCGAGACCAGGAAGGAGCAACAATAACATTATCTATCTATCTATCTATCTATCTATCTATCTATCTATCTATCTATCTATCTGTCTGTCTGTCTGTCTGTCTGTCTGTCTGTCTGTCTGTCTATCTATCTATCTGTGTATGTGTGTGTGTGTGTGTGTGTGTGTGTGTGTGTGTGTGTGTGTGTGTGTGTGTGTGNCCCCCTTTTCCCTCATGTCCTTCCACTCTCCACCCTCTCTGAATATCAGACTAGACTTTTTGCTAGACTTTTGGGATTACACTTTTCACCTCGGCTTCGCCGGTCTCTTTGTCATAACTAAGCAAGGTTGTAGACGGCTGCTGAGATGTGGGTTTAACAAACCCCCGACCCGGGAATCGGGTAAACAGAGTTGAAACTGTGCGGAGTGGGCCAAGTTTATTCTATTCAAAGTCCAATAAGTCCTAAAGTTAAAGAGAAACTAGGCTTAAATTTTAAACACATTAACAGACTAATACAATCTTTAACTGTTGCAAGTTTTGTTGAAAACAGATAATTTGTGTACTATACCTTTTCTGCAGTTACAATATAATTATACTACAAGTAGTACAAGGGTCATATTTTAATTACATGTACTCGACCACTTCTAAGTTTACTGAGACAACAAAATCTGCACATCAGAAACGCGGCAACAGTTTAATTCATGGAGATGCCCTGAGTTTAACTGCCATAATTTCAAAGATGGCTGACTCACAGGCGGGTAAGAGGAAGAAACTAGGGCAGCTGTTTCTGGCAAGAGCGGATCTTCCAAGCTGTGATTTTCAGTGGTGTCTAGTATGGTTTAGTCTGAATGGATTTTCATAAAACTTTGGCATTTATGTGAGGCACTTAATTCGGCATAATAGCAACTCAGTGGGAGCATGAGCAGAAGTTGGGAGTTTTATGTTTGTCATTAATTCACTCATCCACTCACGAGCATTTTCTTTTTACCAAGTAGTCTCCTGCAACCCATAAGCACAAATTATATTCTTTTATGTTGAGAGAGAAGTCTCAATCGTTCCGAAAATGGAGTTGTACTGTAAGTGGACGGTTACAAAATGCCTTATCATCTCAATACAGTAAACATGAAATTTATAAGTTTGCGATAGCTCACAAATTTCTCTGGCATCAATACTGGCGAGAACACTCAAGCCTATGTAATGTCTTAATGAAATGGCGGCGTTCTGATACAGTGTTTCCTAATATTAGACTAGTTAATTCTGTGGAGAGCGTTGTTTCGAAAAACCAAAACAACTTTCTACACTATTAATTATGCAGCTCAAACTTGGCACAACAAATTAGCAGATGGACATTGTCTGCTAGCGCTGCAGATTTCAAATATCTGGATGCAAATGCAATAGTTATGTCACAGCTGAAAAATTAAAAACATATCTAACAATAGTATGTTCAGTGTACCTCTCAACAAGAGGACCTGGGATTTTTGTGGGTTGTTTTTTTTTAATTTTTGACTTGCTATGACAAAAGCATAACATGTAGATCAGCGAACCTTGCAACAAATAAACGTTTTGTTTTTAATTTGGCCACCAGACCCGTACTGCACATATTACGGCTAAAATTTACCTGTTAAACTGTGACTACCAACAAGAAGTTTAACAAATTCGTTTAACTGAAATCCATACCACAGCTGTGGCACATGGACGAACAACAGAATATATACACTGGCTACAGGACAGCACACGATATAGAGAGTAATAAATATATATACAAACAGAGATCACATACATAACAACTAGATAACAACAACAATTAAAGCTTCATTCGCGGTTACTTTCTTTCTTCGCACATCATTGAGCAATATATATCACTCGGACCGACTCACTGCCTACATCCATTGCAATTTGCAGAATAGTCCTGCATAATTATTACAGCAAAGAGTGTCATAAATCCCCAGGAAATTAGGATTACCATGACACATTTTTATCTATTCTAGTTCTATTCTGATTATTTTTTTAGAGAAACTTCAGTATTACAATTTCAGTTTATGACAATGCACAGTTGCAATTACTGCTTGCTGCATTAAAACGGTGAATACATACAAAGTCCAGGGCGACAAACAGAAAAGAAAGACGGACGAATGGATAGACAGAGGGGTAGATTGACAGACTGATAGGCAATATAATATGTGAGGCGAACTTTCAGGCCAACAGACAGGAACGACGGATAAACAGATAGGTTGATAAACAAACAGACAGGCATGGGAATAAAGCGGATATGTCAGCA
>JAWQUT010000016.1:2574332-2576832 GCA_033807755.1 Ellobium chinense | reverse complement strand
CTGTTCTGTTTTGCTCATATACAGCAGACGCTGTTTGAGCTCAATAAAATTATTGTTATTGTTGTTATTGTTATTGTTAAAGCGTATTTCTGTTAATAAGTACACTATTGGTCGATCCCAAGGTGTACGCAATATCCGTGCTCCACTGTACTACAGTCGGCTCTGCATAATCGCAACTCCTCGGGAGCATAGGCAAAGTTGCGATAATCCGGTGAATTTCTAAAAGAAATATATAGAATTTTATTTTGTGGGAGGTATTGCAATTACATGGAACTTGCGATTAATCGGAATGTCATCAAACGGAGTTAACTATACTCTTCACCATTCCCTCCACATTCGCCTATCTTTGGAGTGTTTCTATATCTCAAGAATCAGAGGAGCCGTGTCTGTGGGAGTTTTATTCCTGGCAGATTCTATCAAGCCGGACAGGGATGCATATTTTGCTGCTGTGCATTAGCCCGTTGGGATGTGGGCGGAGCTTAGACGTCAGTTGAGAAAATTGATTTTTTTTTTTTTTTTATAGTTACACCAGAGGTAAGAGCTTGGCAGCAATGGCGGCCGCCGTTTTCAAATTAATTAGTTGAATTTTTTTATCAACGACTTTCTGCCGCAAGAGGATGTGATTCAATGGTGTTTAGAAATGAGCGCCAAATATACACAGTTTCAGAAAAACTGGGAGGGGCTTAGCCACTGAAAAAATGAGGATGTGGTTTTAGTTTGTATTTCTCTTGATTTATGGAGTATACATGACCTTTTCTCGCTTTGTTTCTGTCACTTTTAAACTGTTGTTTTCAGCTGGAGGTGTGTCATGTAACAAGGGAAATGAAGGCGTTTCAATATTGCTACATTTTAGTTTTAGGCCCATGAGTAACCACACAGAATAACCAGGTGAACATGATTTTCTGTATACACGAGAAATTTATAATCAAGACTCGTGAGTGCCACTGTTGTTTTTTTTTTTACTTCGCCTCTTTGCGCTATAACTGTATACTCTCTTTCTACAACAATTGAAAATCAGCAGGCATTTTGTCCTCACCTTTTAGCGCTGTACATGCTTACCTTATCTAAGTGATGTAGCTTTAGGGCATAATATTTTTCGGACGCTGAAACTGCAGTTCCCGGGCTGGATGACCGTGCATGCATTAGTAACTGAGAGTTGTCTTTGGCGGCCGCGTAACAACGCAATATTTATCAGAAACGAATCGCAAATTGTTTTTTTAAGCAAAGAAACTAGAAACAGAATGCTATGGAGCGTGACGTTATGACTTGAAATCTCGTATCTCTCAAATAAATACAATCCCTTTCGTGCTGTTGCACCCATATAACACATTTGTAATTCGACTCCATGGATGTGGAAGTAAACACGCGCATGTTCAGAATTGCGAACCGCGACCGCGGTAATTTCTTGTCTCGGATTCCTCAGCCATGAGAGTCTGTTGTCGAGCACGTATCTTCTAAAGTTTGTCACGCTTGTAAATTTGTTTAGAAAGTCAGTGGTCGTACTGTTGTTATACGTATGTCAATTTATCAGAGAAATAAAGACCACGCGTGTCACGGAAAAAGCGCATTAATCAAACATCGATAGAGTTCATCGGCACTATTTATCGCCACATATATCATGATAATCAATACTGTCAGTTTTCTAACACCCCGATTAACCTAACCATTTGACCGAGCACAATTGTCGTGACAATTATTAAAGTTAATACACTATGGCAAATAGAGCTTAGATGATTGTTTGTTTGATTACAGGTTTACATATGGCCTGTTGAGTTGTGTAATTACAGGACGCGATTGTGCCTATTTATGTCTTCGTGACAGCACAAATGGAAGACATAAACAAAAACAAAAATTAGGGGAAACACTGATTTGGCCTCTGATCCAGGATTAGGTCAGCGACTTATATTTACAATTATACAGACCCAGAACGTCGCTGTGCGTTCTGAAAGCCTTTGCTATTATTACAAAGTCGCATATTTCTTCCATGTTGACCTATAATATCGTAATCCATAGCAATTAAGTTTGTAGAGAAACGAGTCCCCGAGCAATCATGCCATTGTCATAAAGAATCACATTTCTTCATAAACTTGGTACAGCCTTACGTTTTTTAGCTCATATGTAAACGAATTCTGATATTGTCATTGGAATTGCTTAAACATTTTAACCCAGTAATCCCAAAATTTGTATAATATGACTTATTGTGGATTTATGACGTTATAAGTTAACATGTTGGAGTTACGACCTCAAACATTGGTATGAACATTTTGTCACGTTCCCGATGTAGAAGCAGCTAGATCTAGATGAATGTTTACTTTGCTCGAAAACATGGTTCCTCTTTGGACACTATGACGTACGTGAGGTTAGTCTGTTATTCTTCATTAATTAAATTTGATTTATAATTCTGTCACTAATCAAGAGAGTAATAACAACAGAATTTGGATGTGAGGCGTGAGACAGAATTAGGTCAATTTTGAATTGTGTGTGTTTGTGTGTTGGGGGG
>JAWQUT010000016.1:2560440-2574180 GCA_033807755.1 Ellobium chinense | reverse complement strand
GTGTGTGTGTGTGTGTGTGTGTGTGTGTGTTGGGGGATGGAGGACAGGATAGGAAGTAGAAATGGTTGGGTACGTGGGTGGGGTGGGGAAGCGAGGTCAACTGAAGCTATGTCGTAACAGCGAAACCCAAGAACAAAAATCATTATCCTCGGGATGTAGAGCAATGGCTTTCTAAGGCTGCGATGAGGTTCTAAAAAACGAAATCCTGTAGGGTAGAAATTAATGAACGTCGCCTGTTTGTCATGTTCCTGATATAGAGCCAAGGCCTCTCATTCTCTTGTTTTCTCCTTCTCTTGTTTTCTCCTTCTCTTGTTTTCTCCTTCTGTCATGAGCAATTTCACGAGTCGGAGGAGGTTGGAGAAAAGTGTCCATGAATTTAGGAGGACAATTTGACCAACTTAGATCTGGTAGACTATTTTGGGGGTTGGGAAATCGTCGTAATTAAGGGCCCAGCGGGAAGGGGTTAAAGGTAGATGTTTTGACGTTTTGGTGAAGTCATACAGCAGAAGTTTGGTCTGTAAGTATCTTCATCTCATTATTGATCGTTCCTTGTCATGCCTTCAAATTTGCTCTGGTTGGTTAATCTGATGGTCTTCTGCAGACCCAAGAGGGTCTTTTATAGCTTGGTACTGCCCTAAGGTGCCTCTAACCTTCTTTGTTACTCCAGACTTGTCTGCAAGACATATAAGGCTGTTTGTTGCTCCTGATGACAGATGCATTCGGGGCCTCATGTGCCTGGTAGCTTAATGGCCACAGTAAAGTGTATCCAGTCAAAACGGACGAGAAAGGGAAGACAGTTTGTACCCATTATGTGGGATACAAATTTTCTTTTCTTTTTTTTTTTCGTTTTGGTTTTTAAGAGTTTCAGCAGCCGATATTGTGTAACCCCATATCCTCTTCTGGAAGACTCAGCAACAAAGAGGATCTCCATATTAGTGAAAGGAACAGTCAAGTAGGAAGTTTAAAAACAAAAAAAGCCTCGGCTTGCTGGTGTTAACGAATAAGGTTGTATACTTCTTTTTAACTAAGCCAAGTGGAATACAACCTTATTCCTTAACATTCTTAACATGAATATTTAACAATGTAACGTTCCTTAGTAAAACTTCCAACCCTGATGTGTTTGGTGGGTGCTGATGTGCTTGTATATTTGTGTGTTCTTGCGATGTAAATGCGATCTGAAAAATTTTATTTTTTAATGACAAGAAAGCAACAAAAAAACAAACTAGGGTTTTGGGTTGTGGAAAAAAAAACACTTTCAACATGTCCCCAAAAGCTTAATCGGTTTAACTAACAATCAGGTCAGACTTGTGACATTGTTGTTGTTGCAGTTTTTGTTGCTCAACAAAACCAAACTAAGGAAGCCGCATGATAACTGAATGCTTCCGTATTAACGATGGGATCTCGTATCATCGTAAGAAGAACATTAAGTGTACATGTTGAACACCACTAGGGGTGCATTCAGCACCGACGTATTAATGGCGATTTATGAGATCCCATCGTTATTGCGCAAGCTCTCAAATATTTTGGTCTCAGTTCTTCTATCAAGCGATCACAGAATCAGAAAGAACAAAAAAAGGGAACGTCTTTCGAACTCCTTTCGTAATACAATTAACAAGGTCGCGTCAACGCATTGTTTTTCTCCTCTCTCTAGTAACAAGAAACTCGTCTAGGCTTTCGATCGATGAAACTCTTCTGCTTCCACTTGCTGATATTTAGGAAGATTATCTTTCATTTAGTGGAAGACGTAACGACTTTGGGATGTGGAAAACATCTTATGTAACTCCTACTGCGTTTGTCAACCTATTTTTGCCAAGGATAAGCTAGATACGTTATAGTGATGGACACCGTCGTTATATGTAAGGAGTAAATAGATGATATTCTACACGAGTATCTTGTCTATCTTGGTCTATGACGTCATACTGTCGTATGTCATAAAAATGCTATTTAGAGAAAATTGCGATCTAGCCTAGTAATTTTCTTAGAATGAAGATACGAAATTCCTTTTAATGTTACAATTACCTTTTTTTTTGTTATTTTGCTCACACTTAACGATAGAAATGAAAAGAGGTTTTCCAAAACTCGATCTGTGGTCTTTGATTATTTGTTTAATAAAGGGAAATAACATTAAGGTGATTGCTCTTCACACATGTATTTAATTTTTATTTATTGTTAAATGACATGAAAATTGAAGGGGTGCAGATTTTGAGCTCCTTTTAGTGTTGAATGAATGATTAACACAGACATGCATGTGTGTGAATATACTGTCAATTCATTTTTCGAAGAAAGTGCATTACTGAGATTTGGAAAAGCATCCTTGAAATGTCACCAGAAGCGGCTTAAAAGTATCAGTATCAGTAAAATTATGTAAATATTTGTGTAAACATTTGGGAGGTGGCCACGGGTAAACAATAGACTTCTATGTGGAAGTTTGGAAATAATATTCAGGTGGTGGGTATTTAAGTTTTAAGGTTTAAATTGCTGTAAAGTTAGTGTTAGTGTGATTGGGAGCACGTTGCAAGCTGAGGGACTCTGGGTACGATCTCCGGTAGGAATAGGCATTTTCTTGCATTAATTTCTTGGCCCTCCTTCTCAAAATTCATCTAAAATTGATCTTTCACAGTAATTTGGTAAAATCCTTTTAACACACTTTCCAGACAATATCAGGTGGGTTCACATTCCTCACCCTTAATTATAATAAAAGTAGAAGGATATATACGACTGTATTCAGCATGGACGAAATGTATTCGGTCACATGCAAATGAATGAATACGTTTGTTCAAAATCTTAAGCGGTCCTGGTGACCTTAACTAGTTAATATAAGAGCTAAAAAAAAACATAAGAATGTAAAAATTCTATCATTGGGGAAAATCGCAAATCGTTCGTGTCGCTGAGATAAGATTTTACAAATTTTATAAGGAAGATGAAAAAAAAAACCGTTATATTTTTGTAGATATTTTTGATTTACAGCTATCAAATGAGCATCAAAGCAATTGGAAAACATGACTGAACAAAGCTAATTTTTTATTTTGATCACTGATTTAGCTCAAATTTCCGTAAACGAACTTACACGGTTTGTGCAATTGAAAAGCATAAGAGAAAAGGAAAGTTTACAGAGTACCTGATTTACACATTTTGTTCTTCACTCCGCTTTGGTCACGTGGCTTTGGGAAATTTAAAGATTTCCACTGGTCTCACCTGTACAAGATTTTACTGCATATAGAAGGAAAGGCGCACTTTATTTTGATATAAAAATATCATGACGTAGAAATCTTCGGACGTACACGATTTCCGACAATTACTGAACTACAGACGGTATGAGGTATAGCACTCGTGATGAAAAAGAGATGCAAAAAAAAAAGTGTGGAGACTACGGACGGGTAGTGATAAATGTGTGAATAGTGAGATGTTAAGAAAATAATTGTTTCGAATTCCTACGTCCTCCAGATCTTATATTCGTGGAATGTAAAGCCATACGAGTATTTGGTCACGAACGGAAATTCATTCACCCTCGTCCAGTTATTTGAGAGGGCTTGCAAAGTGCGTCAAAGTCATTAGTATCTGCGGACAATTAGCTTGTCACGCGTCGAAGGGAAGGGGAGATAATGATATTGATCAGCAAATTATGAAGCTGAAAATGGCCAGTTAAATCACCACAAGCCGGTATGGTTAGTCGATGTGACGCAAATGATGTCATGTTTTTCACACGCAGAGTACTGTGGTAACCAGTAATGATATGAGCGAAGGATCGGTGCTCTTGCGTGGATTTCTTACTAGGGATGAGGGATGTGTGAAAATCATACCATCACGGAGAGAAAGAGAGAGAGAGAGAGGACGAAAGAAAGAGAAAGAACGGTAGGGGGGAAGGGGTGATGAAGGGAAGGAAGAGGGTTATCAAAGCAGGTTTGATATAGCCTATGAAATGTAGAATGATCTCATGATTTCGAACTTCATGTACTCACAGAATCAGTACACTCGCTGTCATGGTATTATCTTTTTACTGCTCACTCATGAACCCGAACACCTCCTATGCTCTCACAGATCCCGTGGAATTTGAGTGCATGGCCGGATGAATTGGAGGGCGGGAGAGAGGGCTCCAGGTGACAAAGACATTTTCTTATGTGACTTTTATATAATGGGAGCACGGGCGTCCGTATTATTCGCCAGTGGCGATCCGGTACGAGTATGTGCAATTGTCGTTTGTGCCTTTCCCATGTTCTTGGCTTGTTAGTCTGTTTGTTTTGATGCTTGCATGCCTGCCTCCCCTTTACACACCCTCTGATTTATGATCTCATTAAACGTACTGTGCCATAGACTGCAACCTTTACTCACATACGTCATCTCCTCCAGTACTGACGCCTCCTATCGGAAAAGGACAAGGCAAATCTTATTCCATCCCATTTTTATGCGTTTATAAGTACAGTATAAGCATCCTCAAATTCGCGGGTGTATTGTGTGAAACAGTGGACCGAACCACTTCTATATGCATTTACACTGCTTCTCTTCTAATATTAATGATATGTGTTCAGTTGCCAGCTCCTCCCTCAGAACTGCCACATTTCAGGAGTT
Organism: Ellobium chinense; assembly: GCA_033807755.1. Taxonomy (NCBI): domain Eukaryota; kingdom Metazoa; phylum Mollusca; class Gastropoda; order Ellobiida; family Ellobiidae; genus Ellobium; species Ellobium chinense. Next base: position 2,569,614 of record JAWQUT010000016.1, on the reverse strand, counting down.
TGGTCTCATAATGACAACTTGGCTGCGGACAGCACAAAGGGTAGTGACGCCATGATCCTACACACCCACTCTTTCTTGTTTCTTCTTTGGGCCTTATAAATGAATAAATAATTTTATAAGTTCTGCAGTGATTTGGGGATTTTTTTTGGGTGGGGATGGGGGTTATTTTTGCAAAGGAGATTAAGCTACTGTTGTCCTATTTTCTAATGGAAAGAAAAGCAGAGGTCGTTGTCATCATTTTATCACAAATTCCTTCAAAGGTGGACACCTCTCTCTCTGACTCATCTCCAGTTTATTACTAGACTGATTTTGACCAAGTGCTACTAAAAACACTACATACAATGTATTTTTGAATTTATATGGCTAAAATTGTACCTTAGCATTTCTGATTGGATGTCTTTTCTAGATCACAAGTCTTTTTATGTATTTTCATAGCCTGACATTGGCTAACAAGGCCCAAGAAGAGGGGAATTCTATATAAGCGGATTAATGCATAATAATGTGATTTATCGTATTAACAGATGCCAAAAATGTTATGCGCAAGGACGACAATTTCAAATATAGAACAGGTCATTCAAATGTGGGAAAATCACAGAATTTCTCCTACACGCATTGAGACTGCCATAGTTAATGTGTTCAGATCTGTAAGTCGTGAGTGAACAAATTTCTTCTTTCTTTCTTTCTTTCTTTCTTTCTTTCTTTCTTTCTTTCTTTCTTTCTTTCTATGCTACCTAAAAGCATACCTAACAATTCAATATCTTGACGTCAGCCACTCATCTTAAAAAAAAATTATAGATTATGGGAATTTAGCCTCATAAAACCTAACTGGCAATCCTACATTACAGACAGCACAAAAGACAATGCCGTGGTTGCGTTGGCGTGAAACCAATTTAGCAAAAAACACCAAAAAAAAAAAAATGGACCAGATCACTGGGATGTGGGAAATCCATTTTCCATAAACTCCAAAAATAGGTGCTGACAAAAATCGAACAATTTATGGGAATGAATTTGTGACTCGCAGAGGCAAATTTGAGGAAAGCCAATGAAGAAACAAATTTCAAATGCATACCATGTAACAAACATAATTTTATTTAAAAATGTGTTATCAAGATGCATGAATCTCTTCAAACATTTTCTTCATTCTATTAAATCTAGATCTAGATTCAGGCATTTTTTTTCTCCTAACTGTGTCAGCACTAACTCACTGTTTGCGCCAAAGTCGAGAGGATCATAATATTCTAAACATTATGCATCAGACGTGCAGTATACTTTTGAGTTCATTGGTGACGTTTGATGCCGCTGACAAAGACTACGGGTACACTGGGAATGATACATGCACTTCCTAACAGAAATCTGGTTTAAGGCAGTTCTCAGAGATCATTTTTACTACCAAAACCAATAACAGGAGTACCTTTAATGCCATAGTAAACATAAGGCAAACTTTGAGGTCGTTCGATATACATACAGCCTATTTATGGCGTGCCAGAAATGTAATGAGTTTTCTGCCTGCCTGCCTGCCTGCCTGCCTGCCTCCCTGCCTGCCTGCCTGTCTGTCTGTCTATCTGTCTGTCTGTTTGTCTGTTTGTTTGTTTGCTTGTTTGCTTATGCATTATTTGACTGACTGAGTCACAATCGTCTCGAGAATTGTAGAACTCGTTGTGTTGGACATGCCACCAGCCTTCTCTCGCTTCTCCTCTTTCTCCTCCTACCCTCCCCCCCCCTCCATACAAGCCTCTGATCAATCGAGTGCAAAAGGTTCTCGCGTGGCCTATTTTGTGTTTCATCTGCCTACTCACTGTGTATATATCAAGTTTATTATTATCGTTGTATCATAAATTCATTAATTATATCTGTATCATATAAGAAATATTCATTTGCAAATTTAATTCCACGATAACATACAAATCCGCCCTATACAAAATCCATTTCCCTTCGTTTAATAGAATTTGCTATCATTTGAGTTAGGATCTGTAATCTCAAATGAAGCCTCCATATCAAGCTTCTGTTATAGATACGACACTACATTTACATGCCTAACAAGTCATTATATTTCTGTACATTTCAGAGCATTAGGCGGATATTATGTTTTTCCAATCCAATACTGAGAAAATGCAAGAAGCTATGTGGCTAAATTTTGTTTGGAGAAAATGTGCAATAACTATAGAAATACAGTAGATTAATTATTGTTCCAGTATAATATAACTGTTTTGACTTGAGTAAAAGCTTGTTCTGCTCCAAAGACAGTGTGTTATAGAATTAAAATTAATGCGGTAAAGATTGAGGGAACCAGCTAAATAAACTCACGTGAGAGAAACAAATAACGCTTCCAGTCCAACTTAACTGCCTGAGTAAACTTTAGAAAGTAATATCAACAACAAATGATAAAGCCTAAAGTGGGTTACTCAGCATTTTTTACTGCTTATCTTAGGATAAATCTAGGTAAATGTAATGAATATTTCGAACTGAAATCATTTTTACAAATTGTCCTCATGTTCTACGCATTAGGGCATTAGGTAGAGGTCACTGGAATTCTGGTTTTTTCCGTCGGGTAGAGCAATGAAAACAAATATATCGGTGAAGATCGACTAGTTCCTGAATATCAAATGAACCTGCGGTAGTTTGACACAGTAACCAAACATATTCCAATTAGCTGATTAAAGGAATCCATTAAAATTAGTTGCAAAAGTAGTATTGTATAAAATGCAGTGTAAACACCGCAACCGGCAGTAAACAAGAAACTAACCAATTCCGGAATTCGTGCACCGATTTCGAAATACGAAGCTCTGTCATTCTGCTAATGTTCTTAATGTGTGTAAATGTTGCTTCAGGCTACCGATACCCTTTTAACTCCGCACTGCACAATCCTCTTCCCTCCATTAATATGATTGGGAGTTTTTGATGAATGAATATCTCGCCAATCTTAGCTTTACGGCGCTAGCCAGCCCTTCCTAGTGTAGATGACTTCACAGAGTCGTAGAATGTGTGCCAGGGAAGTTTAGGCGGACAATATTGTTTTTATGTTACAAATAACGGTGTTGGACCGTTTTGTATTTTGTTGTAGAAATTGAAGTCTTACTTAGATGTTATTCCATTATAGGTATAACAGAACTGATTATTTGTCTTAAATATTTGTTTTTATTTTGCCTTGGACAATGTGATGCATGACAGTTTTTTAATCTATGTCATTAGATAACAGATGCGTTTTTGTTGGACTTTCAATATCGATTGTTATGCCCATGAGTGTGTAAACCTACCTTGTAACCCCCCTTCTCCCCCGCCCAAAAACCAAACAAAGCCTACCAATGTTCTGATATTTTTTGCCACTCTTATCACTAAACATGTGTTCGTCAATATGGTATAAAATTATGGCATATCTGTTTATCCATCCACTTTACTTTAATATATATAGGCCTACTAACAATAATTATGGTGTAGAATGAAAGGGTATAATGCCTTGAATTCACAAAGAAACTGAGCCCAATTTTTAAAAAAACACACAAAAAAAACCTCCATATGAAAAGGAAACATTATCTTTTTATCTTACATGCGAATTCACAAAGTGATCATGGATCTAAGCCTATGTAGGTTGCCATGAACCTTCCTAACTGACCAGCTACACCACGTGTACATATATACGCCCGTGTACCAAAAACAACATCTTGTAGTTATCTCTCTAATTGCCTGCCATGGCCCCTTCACCCTGGTACACATAAGTACTGGACATTTACTTTGCTTATTTACCTGACTTACACCTTTAATGAATCTCTTGACCTCCCATTATATTAAGCTCTCATGACCAGCTGCCTCCACTGGCCACATGTTCATCAGCACTTCCATCTGTCAACTATGGCTGAGATCTACAGGTGGGCCAATACCTAAATTTTTTCAGGTTTCGATTTTCAGGTATCGAGATACTATTTCTTCATTTCTATATCTTTTGTTACAGCTGCAGGAATGGACAAACTAGGTCAGACATATTGTCACGGCGTACATAGTTGTTGTTACTGTTGTTGTTGTTGTTGTTGCTGCTGCTGTTGTTGTTATTACTGTTGCTGTTGTGTTGGTTTTATTAAATGTCGGCTATGGTAAGGTAGCCCTTTTCGTTGAGCGTTAACATAGACAGTATCGAACTGGTATCAAAACTATAGAGCTTCAGTTTTAAGACTGATAGCAAAACTGTTTATTACCGAACTTATAGATACTCAGAGACGATACCACCCACCACTACCGAGACCTATGAAGCCATACATTTTAACGCAAAATTGGTCTTGAGCCTTCTACTTTGATGGTAAAAGTAATTAGCTTTGGATTCTCCTTTGTACTATTACTGCACCATTGCCTTGACCTAAGAATTACAAGACTGCTCGGCTAAGTGGGGCGTGATTTATCGTCTAAGAATAGTGTCCAAACACTTCTCGTAAGTTTTCTAAAAGCACCATAAGGGATTTTCCATAGAAAAGCTATTCGCGCGAAGTCTCTTTGTCTGCAAAAATTCCGACCGGCTTTGATTCATAACTCGGTTAAAACGAAGGTGACTTGAGTGAAAGAAGACGTCTGGTCTATATTTAGAAACAACACATGAGGTGACTTCAGGCTTCAGCCAAAGTAGGTGAGCTGAATAATGAAGACAGCCACGTGACTGGTTGCACTACTTTCGCGTGTAGAATAATGTAGAAAGATGGATTCAAAAGTTCTTGAAAATGAAGATTATCTGGTTTCATAGCTTTTTCACTCAGTGTGTTTCCTTCCGTTACCTGCAGTGCATATCATAAAGTAGAGGAAAAAAAATGTTTGTGACTTAAAAGAAGTTTTGATTAAAAGGAGGTGCCTGTACTGGGAAGAATATCTTCCAGACAAAATTTCCATCCACAACTGATTTTTTTGTTTTCACAGGATATGTTCTCAACGCTTGGACAAACATACATGACAAAACAAATAAAGTCAACGTTGTCAAGGTTACAACAGAAACGTGCTGCTCTCTTCTTTTATACATCTATCCAGGTCAAAGTGCCACGTGGGTGTATGTTATTTACATGAAACTTTGGCAAAATGACTACTAATTAACCTTTATTAATTAGCGCATTTCCTTAGCCGCCCGTCAGGCGCATGATATATGGAATGTGGGGGAGGACAGGCTTTTATTTCATCATGTCTTGAGAATGGGGTTGATCAGTCATCAAGTACTGAACTTTTTACGCAGGCTGGAACATAAGAACTTTCCGTGCGTAGGTCCAAATCAGCTACTGTTATTGTTGTTGTTGTCGATGTCGCTGCTGCTGTGGTCATGCCAGACATGTTCGTGATGTCTTCTCAAAGGTGATATCGAATCACGTCAGGTAATCAGTGGTTGTGGTGGTGATAATGGTACAAAGGCGTTGATACTATTATTAGGTTGTTGTTTTTCGCGTCCGAGTTACTGTTTTTCTCCTGATTCTTCTTTCTTTTTTTTTTCTCCTTTTAATAATTTCTTTTTGTTTTATTTCTTGATTTCCTTTTATTCTTCTTTTTCATTTTCATTTTCACCCTAAACTTCTGCTTCTCATTTCACTGGAATATGTGGCAGATGGCGTTACAGTATACCCCCTTTATTGAAATTTAAAAAAAAAAAATCAGTTTCGTTCCACTTTTCTTTAATACTTTCTTTATAGAAAACAGAGTTGAGTTTAGCTTTTTATCCTGCATTAAAGTTTTTAAAAAATAAAATCGTCTTTTAAGGTTGCAGGAGCCTTAATTGGTCAAAATAAACTGGACTATCAGAGTCGATAGTCATAGAGTATATAAAATCTGTCATTTGGACAGATTGTTTAGAAATAATCGTATAACATGAAACCACACAGCAAAAGTGGTGAATTTCAGTTTTTATTTTATTAAAAAAATAATTGTTGCAGGCAGTGTTTCCCAATGGCTTCAGCGGATTTCATTTGTGCGAGTCTGTGGTCTGCAAAAGAAGGTCAAATTTTTAACCCTTTTTCATCTAATTTAAAATTGTGAAAAATCTAAATGAAGGAACCCCTCTGTAAACAGTACATAATTTGAGCACAGTGATGGCACCAGACCTGCAGACTAGTCTTGGCCTTCTCGGAACGTTCCTGTGGTTAGGGGAGAAAGTTTTATTAAATGGCTCAAAGAAGCTTTTACAATTTGGCTCCTGCAACCTCAGATCATACCCTCAACCTTATAACAACTGTTTCATGCTCTTTTAGATTCCCATTAGACTGACTGTGCAGCATTGTGAGTTACGGTGTGACAGTTTAGAGCCCATAAGGTTCTATCTCATCACGGAATAAAATGTCTAAGAAAGCTTTAATAGCTATGTATTTCCCGGACATCGCAAAACGCCGTTATCGGAAGGAGATTTATACTCTCAAAATGCAGCGTTTAGCATGTAGCGAGACGCAGTCAATAAGTACGGCTACCATAACCACACCTGAGAAAAGCAATAAGTATGTAGTCCACATGGAGCCATCTATGCGCTCTCTGTCAATGACGTCAATTATAGAGTTATTGTTTCTCTAGATCGTTAACTTTCTTCTGTGTGTTGTCTCTAATTTGTTATTTCTAGAGCTGAACAGTACTTTTAACATAATTGCAAGCTCTTCCCTAACTGCACATCCGTAAGACAGCAGAATATGTATATGAAGACAATGACCAATTCTCATACGATTTTAAGTTAATTTTCTATCATGTTAAGAGGACATCGACTATTTCAGCTCGATAAAAAACTGTCAACGATGCCCCAAATGCGGCAAATATATGTATACATGTAAATAGGCTGCTTACATCATTATCATCTAACACCACAGTTACTCATGCGCTGCCATCACGATCGTATCATTCACCACCACCATTCAGGCTCGTTCTAACGATAGGTCGAGTACATTGACCAGTTATTATTAAGGAAGTTATAGATGATTAATTGTGTTGCGTGTCTCGAATTTCTCGTGAGGTATAGGGGTCGTTAACTCTCTGAGGCGCTCGACCTATAATATGATGTCAATATTGGCAGGTTATAGTACATGTACGCACAAAGAGGACGACAGAACACGAAAGTTACTATAATAATAAGATGATAAAGAAGATCGCGACTTATAAGTCTCGTATCCAGGCTAATGCCCGCACAAACAACTTCACATGGTTCTGTAACCCAGAAGCAGAGATACAAGACAAAGTGGGAGGTAGTATTTTAAGAACTGAAGAATGGCCTCAGGTTCATTGTGGACAGTATGCAGAAGGAGTTGAGATATCATATAAGAGTGCCCTCAGGCTCAGGCTCATTATCAGCACCCCAGCAGGCCTGAGCACTTTAGGATTTTCTCAACTTCTTTGGGAGCATACAGTGCCGCTGCCATTTACAGTCGCTGACCACTAGTTTTCTGACATCTTTCGCTGCCTATAGCCACGAACCCATTATTAAGACGGGTAGACTGAGGAAGATGTGAATGATATACTTTCTTAAGGCACTTACAACACGACCATGATCAAGAATCGAACCCACAACCTTTAGATCTTGAGTTCAACGCCGTAACCACGCTGCTTCACGTTGAGTGATATGTGGGTGTGTGTGTGTGGGGGNGGGGGGGGGGGGGGGGGAGGGTGAAAAAAGGGAGAGGAGAGGATTATCAAACTTCTTACCCTGCATCCTCCTAAAACGAAATGGGCGTAAGATTCAGAGAGAACAAAATCTGAATGGAACAGCTAGCTGGGTGGGCGCCCAGAGTAGTCGCGAACTGCTAGGGTGGACAGCTGATAGGCGGAAGTCGAGGTCCATGATCGCCCACCCCAGTTGGCAGCCTGTCCTCATTGTGACAAAGGGATTTCCAAAAATAGACCACTCTCAATTACTATACTTGCGCAAGTATCCGGACATTGCAAGCTACAGTTCCTGCAATCATTACTTCCGCTTTCAACTATTCCGTTTTTACAGGAATATTATGTTCTGTTACATTAATTTTCATTTGCTGATGCATTTGTTTATTTATTTTTTTTTTACTTTCGGAGGCGAAAATTTAATTTGCAGTCACACTGCTATATATTATTTGCCAAAACCGGAGGTGAATTTCATTAGAATTGACTGATTAAAAACGATCCATGAAGCCATACTTCCTACACACAGCTGGTAATCCTGTGGCCTACATCTGTCACCAAGATGGGAAGGGCACTAGAATTGATTCTGTTCCCCCATAGTCATTTCGTGGGTTGAGAATTACAGGGTTATGTTGACCACATTCTCCGAAAAATGGGCTATTCCGATTTCTTCGTGCTTCAGCTGATTTTAAATCTTAAAAAAACAAACAAACAAGCAAGCAAACACATAAGAAAACACACAAGGCTTTTCGAGTTAAGTGAACGTTTTTATAGCACCACTGCCTTCACTAAGCTTCAAATTTTGTATATACATGGAAATGTATTTATTATTCAAACATCACATATGTGAAGCAGATCCCATTGATTGTAAATCCACCCTTTGTTTGTTGAAAAGTGAGCACGCTTATTCTGACTAGACTATTATTGGCCCATATCGTTGGCTTCAGATTCTGTCTAGTTTTCGAAACCTGCTTTACATCACGTACGGTCGCATGCAGACTGAGAAATGGTATCCAAATAGGCACCAAGGACCAGCCAAATATACTGTCTCGAGCAGGCTTAGCCCGTTAATCCTTCCTTAGGAATAAGGTAGAATCAACAGCCCATCGATGTAATGTCATTTGATGTGCGTCATCGGCTCCACCTAAATCCCAGACTTCGTGTTTTTACCGCAGAGGGCGATAGGTGGCTCTCCGTTTAAATAACAGTTTCACTAAACGGTCAAGGAATTGAGAGAGAACAAAAATTATACATAACTTTAAAGCAGCAAGATCAACCTAATAGCACCCTCCGTTTTATCGCAACTTTCTACATGTTCTTGTGCAGTTGTGGTTAAAAGGATTGGGGTCTACCGCATGATGATGAGAAGTTAACCTATCGAGCTTCGACCTCTATGCGACAATGGGGAATATTATTTTGTTATTTAGGCACGATCAATAGCATTTGTTTACATCCTCCAGAGTTAAGAGTCTCAGCTCATCCAAAATAAGCTTAGCCCTGTCTGGTTTATGACGTCATTCTAGCGTTCCGGGACGGGCGGCGGGACTATGACGTAGAAATGGGATTAAACATGGAGGCAGAATTTTCAAA
>JAWQUT010000016.1:2552940-2557940 GCA_033807755.1 Ellobium chinense | reverse complement strand
GTGGAAAATTTTGAATTTCTTGAGTCAAGACTTGAAGTAGGAGTTCAGCAACAATAATGTTCATCATCTTCGCTTTAAATCAATGGAACCTTTTTAACAATGGCGATGTGTCGCACGAGTATATGGCAAGAATTAAGGGTGGTATGTATGCTAATAAGTGAGGCAAAGACATCAGTATAGCAAACACCACTTGCAAGCCAGAGCGCTCGTTTCTAGCTCTTATAATTATATCAGTCGCAGCCATCTTTGCTCGTTCAGACATTCACATTCCATTGCCTAGAATCTCTGAGGGATTGACCACAAAATGAAAGGGCCGCTTCTTCCGCTAATTTTATTTCCTGCAGTAATTCTGCGAGGGATCAAATACAAGCAGCTCTGGTTGGGGCCTAGGAGACCGAGTACATCTGTACCCGTTAGTCCTCAGGCGGGGTACGCCAAGACTGGCCAAAAAATAACGCTCGCTTCTGGTCACTACCAGTCCACCACAACGGGCTGCCATTTTGGATGTTGGATGGAGGTCTAAGCGGAGAGCCACTACATGACTGAATGAGTCCACCCCACAGCCCAGTAGCAGTCCATGATCTTCGTGGGCTAGATCTAAAGTGACTATTTCTATGGAGTGTTTGGGAGATAAAGATAAACCTGTCATCATGAGTTCCATAACTCCAGCTCCAATAGCGGGGTTAGCTTGTAACGATGCCATAACTTTTCCTCGTCCTCGGCCAGCGAAGTGCCGGTCCACTATAGAAAGACCGGACGGGTATCGACTTTCCATTTGATGAAAATTTACTGAGATCGTAGGAGCATCTAGAGTCAAGACCTTCTTGAGTTCTCCACTGCAATGTTACCACTTATTGAGATTTCCCCTAAGCGGGGTAAACTGGTTTTAGGAAAAGCCACTTTCCCTTACGTGGGGAAAACTTGCTTTTCCAAAGTCGTTGGGAAAACCGAAATATAGGGTAAAGTGGGCAAAAGACCTCGTTTTCTTCGTTTCATAGCATAGTTAAAGAATTTTGTTTTGCTATTAAAGTTGCTTCAGCTTCGTAAGGACGGAAATGTAGACAAAAAAGTCACTCGTGATGCAAAAGAAAAGTGCATGTTAGACAGACCTTTCTAAGCTGCGTAAGAATCTGTTTGCACCCCGCAAAGCCTGCGGTTGGGGCAGGGGTGGATCGGGATCAGCGAGTAACACAGGAGATAAGTTATTCTGGATTTCCTGCATCGAAAATCTTGACCCCAGGTAACGAGAGGTCAAGGACGAAAACTGGGGAAGGGTGAGCTGACTCAGCCAGTTTCCGAATAGGGCCAGCAAGCCCTAGTGAACGTTTAACACCACCAAGATACAACAACTATGACAGGGAAGCCACTGAACTGGAGTGGCGTGGCTGGAGCATTCTTCCTACTTCCTAGCATCGTGCGGCGTGTGTTCAAAACCATATTGGCGTAACTGCTACAGATTGCTGAATGTCAGTTACAGGAGGTTGTTTTTTCCCTTAGCTGGATATAGCAAGGATTGAAAGTCTGAAAGTCTATCCAATTTGACGTAACTGATAATAATTGTTGAACATCAGTTCCGTGTGAATTCCTTAAAAGAGCAAAACAAGCTTATGCTAATTTGACGTAAGTAAAAGTATGTCGTTGAAGTCAGTTACTTGGCTGTTCCAGAGGTGGGCAACAAGAGATGAACGATCTCTTAAGTCATATTTTTCTTCAGATAGGCGAACGTGCTTATGTTCAGGTTCTGTCGGGAGACAGTGAAATAAACTGTTCTTAGGTTTAGTGTTACAGTGTAGTTTTTTACAAAAACATATTTCCGTTTGAATACACGCCAAGATCTATTGATGCAATACGCAGTAATAATATCATTTGTGCGACAATAATGTTAGCTTGCTTCATTTTCTGTTGGCTCTTAGATTCATGTTCACTTTTTGGATGTTTCCAGTGGTGTCCCAAAAGGTGCCAACGTATCTGGCTATTCACGGGCATTCACTGGGCTTTGGAGTCTTAATAATAAGGTTGTATGTAGCCAAACCTACAGTGCACTTGATAGACTCACCCAGATCTATCTAAATCTAAACTGTTTCGATGGAGGTTTCGTCTTAGCAAATCAATCGATCCTACGTGCCTGAGAACTCCGGTTGGTGATTCCACACAGGCTGAACAAAGCGCGGTTTGTGTCAGCCAAAAAAAAAGAAAAGTAAAAAGGAGTTGATTCTTTTCGCTCTTCAGTTTGTTAATACCAGTCTTGAAATTTATTATAGGAGAACTAGCATATTTCGTTTCTTGTTCGGCCAGCAAGGGCTTCTCCAGAAATTCCCAGGCAATAGTTCATTGACTAGCCTGACCTAATCATATTCATACCGGTAATTGTTTAGTGAGAATGTGCTGCAAATTGCTTCTGCGTTGTATATTTACATACAGAGATGAGGTTTGAATAGATTGAGTGAGTCAAAGAGTTATTCCCTTCAAAAACCATTTTATTCCCAGTCTTTGTATTATTTTCAACTTGTGCAGAGTCTCAAGTGGAGCTTAACGTCATGTCCCTTACAGGGTTGTGTGCTAGCAAGTTTCCCAAAATGCACAAAAGTAAGAGACGCGCAGTGTCGGGTTTAATGCACTCTCCTCTTACTAGCAATGTTTTTTTTGTCTTTACTGGAGATGCAAGTAAGCGGAGTCGATGACTCACGACGTTAGAATAATGACATTTTCGGTCTTTCATAAAGCTGTCTGTAATGAAGGATATGACCTCCAGACAACACCCCTGTCTTTACTTTAATTTACCATACACGAAATTAACGTACACAACACTATGCTAGTCTACGCTTTGCTTCAGCCACACAAGATGGCAGTTCTGTCTTACTCATTACCCCTAATGGATTCTTGTGTGACAAGCTAATGGAAAAATACGGTAGGCCTATAATTCCATTGCATTGTTCATTGCTGGAGACCAAAACACTGAAATATTAATAATGTACCATACATGCTCACAAGACCATCCTATGAGAATCCTGCATGACAGTTTAATGGAATATCATGCAGAATAATATTAGAATTCATCGTGTGGATATTCCCTCACAGCATGTTATGTAAACACTTTATCTAATTTGTGACCGGTCTTGTTCAACAACAATGTTTCGGATATTCTTCGTCTCGGGAAATTTATTTTAGGACTTTTTAGTTATTTCCGAATAGGGCAGGCCGCTGTAGGGAACTATAAATACCACAGTAACAACCAGACAGTATTCGGTCACAAATATAGCGAATTTCAGAAATACTGCCCATAGAAACTGTAAGGTCAACATCCCATGATTAGATTTATGTATCCATTCGGAACTCTCTTGTGGTCTGCTGTGTTCCATGAAATCTTAAATACTCACTGGATGACCTCTCAGGCATCTTAAATAATATGATATTAATAAATACAACAGTCCAGGAGTGGCTATATGGTTTAATAGTTAGTATAGGTTAATGATCTTTACTAGACTGAGACAGATTTATTTTGCAATGATAATTGTAGAGATAAGGTTTAAGTCCGAGCGGGATTTCTGGTTAATTAAAGGAGATGTAAATCTACCATCATACTTCAGTGTAGGTCATTTATCTGTAAATCTACTTTCTGTATTAGGTCCTAAATCTACTTTCTGTATTAGATCCTAAATCTACTTTTTGTATTGGGTCCTACAGCTAATGGAGTATATCTAGCCTTACTCCTTCCCTCTATTCCCATACTCTGCGCCCAAGAGAAAGTTCACAGGGCTGAAAATCTTAGCATGCACGGAAAATGTAGTCATTTTACACTCCTTTTAAGGAATTTTGCTTTTTCTGGCCATCTTCTTTCATTTTCAGGGATCGGCAATGATACAGTAGTCCCTCTCGGTGTTGTCCGTCGAAAATAGGAGGGCGTGTTAACGAACAACAGCTTAGCTCAAAATGTCTGTGATCATGCTCAAAGTTTGACTAAACTTTTAAAAAATGAGGCACCGAATGTCTTAATTAGTGACATGGGGTTAGATGCAAGAGAATGCTTGGATAGAGAGTGAGTACATTTTAATAATGGGTACCTGGCGATAGGCAGTGAAAGATATTGTTAGTTAGAATGTTAGTGATCAGCACCCATAAATGACAGCGGCGCTGTATTCTCCTCAGGGAGTTGAGAGAGTGATCAGGCCTGCCAGGGTAAAAATAATGTGAAGTCGCCTGAGCGGGCATTAACCTGGATACGAGACTAATAAACCGCATTCTTATTATTATTTTCATAGGGGACAGTTAAGGAAGTTGATATGACCTAATAGTAATACATGTTGTTGTTCTTATTAATAGTAAATTGAATTAACATCCATTACGACGAAGACGAAGAAATAATAAATAATGACAAAAAAAAGTGTATTTCGACCTAACTGTTACATTCATTGCAACTTTTTTATTGCAGTTTGGTAGCGTGAAAAGTGAGGGAGAGGAGGGCGGCAGGTGGCGGAGGAGGAGGAAACAGGTGGTGCCAAAATTCAAGATTTAAGAAAATTTTTTTCGCTCATATCACAACGACATTAATTGAGCAGCCGAAAGCGTTTAAGGAATAATTAATAATAAACAACAACATAAACCTATAACAATAACAAAGGCGGATGTAAATATTCTGAAAGCAAAGCTAATCCCATGCCCTGGTATATTTAATTCCAGTGACACGACGTCACTTCCATTCCGCTCTCAATGTCTCAGTGTGACAACGGTATCCACTCTACTGAACGTTTATGTCCCGAGAGAGCAACGAACAACCCAGTGACGAATGTTCATCACATTTTTCATCCCTGCCAAGCACGCCTGGAAGAAAGAGACAAGAATGCAGGAATGTGCCATTGTAAATGTTGTGTATAATCACCTTATCTGTAGGAAGCAAGCTGGTTTCTCTTGAGCAAAATATGCGGGTGCCTGTATCGTTAACTATGTTTGCCATCTTACGTAAATTCACTGGGTGTGCATCTCCCCTCAAAGCAGCATGTTAC
>JAWQUT010000016.1:2526142-2548709 GCA_033807755.1 Ellobium chinense | reverse complement strand
CCACCCCTCAAGCCCCAAATAAAGGACTGCAATGTAAAGAGATTCCATCGTTGATGCACAAACTCTCATTCTCAAGTGTCTTAAGGCCGAATATTATGTTCACGGTTGTACAAACTCTGAGTCTGGCACATGTGTGACCATGCGTTGAGAACTGAAACAGTTTTAACGTTCTCCTGTTAAATTTGGAAATTGTTTGTTACATGATTACAGGTTACATTACTTGTTCTATTGCATCCAGGTGGTTAACTGAAATTTTACCGTTTCATGTTGTAATTCGGGGGCAGTTTTGCTAAACAGATCTGGCTTATCTTGATCCTGCATAGTCGCAAAGGCAATCGGCTCGACTTACTCGATCTTTATTCCCTCCACCCTCAAGCCCCAAATAAAGGACTGCAATGCAAAGAGATCTTCTCAAGATTATGGAAAGAGTGGTGATTAAATGGATGGTGCGAATAAGTGGAAGGTGCAGTTAAGAGGCTTTGTTATGGTATAAAGTGAAAACTTTTTGGTTTTTTTAAGAAGAAAATAAGTTATTTTCTGATAGAGAAAACGTTGCAATTAGGCGATATGTAGTGAAGTTAGATGATATTCGAGAACTTGCGCATTAACGATGGGGTCTCTTACCGTCGTAAGAATTGCAGTAGTGCATCGGTGCTGAATGCATCCTAAGTAGCCTTCAACATGCATAGTTCATGTAATAATTCTTATGATGGTAAGAAATCCCATCGTTAATGCTCAAGTTCTCAAATAGCCCAGGCTTAGTCTAGATCCATGTCTTTCGCTCTTCAGTCTTAAGTCGCACAAGGGCAGTTTGAAAAGAGTGTGCTGTCCAGTGATATGTCTTAAAGTTATATACAGTCCCACCATCACACAAACACGACGATAATATAAGATATGCAAAGATCAGCTCATCACAGCTGTGCATTAGTCGATATCGAGAGTAATGACCACCAGCATGAGCACTGACTTACAACGACTGAATTAGTCGATTCTTCGATTGGACCTTTTTATTCTAGTCTATATGATTTCGTTTTCTTCTGTTTTGCTTGATTTAGTCAGTATCTTATAATAATAATATTAAACTGCATTTATAGAGCGCTCATCCCAAACAGGCTCTGATCGCTTAACAACAACAATGACAACAAAAAATTTTAAAAGATGCATCCTCCCAAACACTCTAGCATACTCTCATGCTCAGAACAAGACAACAATTTTGTTTTTGGTCAAAAATTCTGGTCAGGCAGGCTGTAAAAATACACCACAATGTTTGAAAATAGTGGTTTCCAACATCTTATCAAAACTATTTAGGTTAGGTAACGATATCGATTATCGATGAAACGGGAGTCGTGAGTAATCACATTAGCAGATATTTGAAAATATCGACAAAAATAAGTCCTACAAGACTTGCACTGGTTGATGAAAGAATGAAGGTAGGTGACGAATAGTTTGTAGCGTGGTGTTTCACGTCTGATAAGATGCCGGAGAAGGCAACAGGCTGTGTTTACTGTTTAGCAAGTAACTTTTTCATCCTGGCAGTTCTGCCCCTCCCATCCTTCCTGGCACTTGCAGAGATAGATGTCTTCAGTTCTGTGAGCAAAACAGGTTCCATTGTTCTGACAGGGCTGGAGGCGGCATGGATCGGCGCAGTTTTTGCCTGGAATTGTCCAACACAGTGTTATAATGAATCCAGTTGTAAAGCAAAACAGTACAGTGAACTCCAGAGAATGGCAACTACTGTAGGTTTACCATCTACTCCCTGGACTTAGAAATTAGAAATAAAATATCGTACCGTTCATTCCACATTTGCTTCTGGTCTTTATTTTTTACATTGACTTTAATTGTTTATTTTCCATTTATCTTCTTTCTCCTTTTAAAACAATGTAGAGTTTTGACTTGTTATTATATCCCAACTTTTACAAACTACACCACATCTGCCTCATTGTTTTGCTTTCAGCAATAGGATGGGAACGCTCAATTTCTCAAAACCTCAAAACATTGCGTCTTGTAGGCAAATGTGGAAAGAGCGTGACGTAGTGTATCTTTGACAATATGTCGTTATAGTAGAGATACGATATTGTTTAGCATTTCAATACCCCATGCACATTAATTCCTTTGCTTTGTATGACGCACATGTACACCCAGGAAACAGTATAATTGTGTTATAGCAGAGGTTCGATACTGTATAGCATTTCGATATCCTATGCACATTGTCTCCTTCGCTTTGTATGATATGCGTAAACATTCAGAAAATAGCATATTTGTATTATAACAGAGATTTGATACCGTATAGTATTTCGATACCCCATGCACGGTAATCCCTTGGCCTCGTATGACGTACATGAACGTCCAGAAACTAGCATTACCAAGTCGTTCCTCGTGTGCCCATGTTTCCTATATATTTAGGTACAGGATAAAGAGCTCATGTAAAGACATAACGCACCGAACGTGCAAAGATAACAAGAATATTGTCTATTCTATCAAAAAGACTCTTGATAATCAACAAGGCTTTCAATCGCAACTGTGCCCATTTTGCCAAGGTGTTGCCAAGGAGTGGATTGTACTTAGTTTGAGGGGAAGGAGGAAGGGGGAGGGGGGGAAGTCTAGGTGAAAAAAGTGGGAAGTTTGGGTGTATTATCTCCATGTGCGTCGTGTGTATGACTACTGTGCTAGTTGAATGCTTGATGTTATGTGCTTAATCCTGTGCTTTGAGAATGCAAGTCTCCTGCCTGTAATAATGACGTTTAGCGACATCCGGGAAATAGTTGCAAGGGATTCTTAATCGATCAACGAACTGATACAGGTTTTGGACAAGCCTGATACGCCTATTGACCATCCGAAATCTACTTAATTTAGTGAAAACGACCTTTTCCTCTTAAATATTCATGAACTTCAGGCACAGGACGGTTGTGGAAAAATCCGGATTGCTGATAGATGTCTGCTACTATAAACTTTTAATCATCATAAAAAAACGGTATCGCTGGCTTTAACAAAAGACTTTGTTCATCTGGGCCTCTACCACCTCCAACCGCCTCCTCGGTGAATATTTAACAAAGAGCAAACACAATAAAAGTGACAATGACAACAACAACAACAACAACAACAACAACATCAACAACAACAACAAAACAAGCGAGCATACAAGCAAGCGCGTGTAAACGTGTAAACACACACACACACACACACACACACACACACACACACACACACACACACACACACACACACACACACACACACAAACAAACACACACACACACACAGATACACCACTACGTACATACTGTTTTTTCAGTGGTCTCACTAAACACAATGTCTTATAACGGTATAAGATTTTAAAACTATGTTTACAAGATTCATAGAGTCAATTTTGTTTAATCACAACTATACGGCATCTTGGGAGCAAAAATGCGACGAATTTACTTAACTGTCGCCTTTTAACAGTATTACATGCATTTGAATTTCATCTAGAAAAGTCCTTGCTCTCTTGCAAATGTGATCATCAAGCAAAAATGCCATTAAAGCGTATGGCTAGCTCACGGAGGAGGCTGTATAAGTAGTATAACTTTACACGATAAGTTCAGCTCAGTTTAATCTTGCTATCCGTCTAGCCGCATAAAACAGAATTTTTTTTAGAGGGAATAATACAGTAATTGCAATGTCTTCCAATCATAACTGTTTCCCATACTCTCGAAGAGTAGCGAATAGACGAAATGTTTACCTGTGGAATAAGGGGGACAATCACAAGAGTAGTCTCCCGGTAGATTGGTGCATACGCCTATTGCGCAGAAACCCAACGCGCACTCATCCCTGTCAACGGTGCAGTCATCACCCTGCCATCCTGAAAACAAGCAGGGATATGAAGATGCCAAAAGTACTTGGCATAAGGGTATGCAGTTTTAAATAGTCCTTATAAAATCAGAAAATTGGCCATGGGGAAGGCGGAGCGGTTTTGGATTTAATTTCAAAGACAGATGCAAATACTTTTGTAGACTCAGAATAAACAGACATTTATGATTTATTACATTTATAAGACTCCCAGCGGATGTAGTGTCCAAATGCTCTTTTGTGCTGTCAGCAAATGACTAGAACAAATATTCTGACAGTAAGACAAAACGAAAACAGTCTGCAGAACTTAACTCCTTTCGGTGAGGAGAGGGTGGAGGAGGGAGAGGGGGANGAGGGAGAGGGGGAGGGGGGGAGGAGAGATAGAGATTTTAGCGTTTACGTTCAGTAGATAGCCACTTCTGAGTGGTGCGAAAAGGGGAAGTACATAAATCAGTGAGTAGCACCCTAAAGTTCCTCTGCTGCCTGTATCACCCGGTTGTTCTTGATCATTATTACATAAATTGTGATGACATTGCGCTCAGTGATGAGTTGTTGAGTTAAGGTGTACTAAAATAACTTTTGATTTCAAATTTCGTTGTCGTTGTTTATGGATCTAGATATTTTATAAAAAAAATATCAGTGCACAATTGTAGTGTCATGTTGTCTAAAATCCATTGTAATTTCTGTTCATGTGCAACTGTGGCCATAATAGTCCATTCCGCTTAACCGCAACTTCAACCAGATCACAACATTTTTCAGACGATGGAATCTTGCAATTTTCTGATTAAAACACTGGATAATCTCAGCTTCTCTCAATCACAGTTTTCTGTATGGTTCGCGGAATAGTCATTAAGCCTTTTTGCCACGTCATATTTTCCAGGCGGTGATGTCACCAAAAGTACCATTAATTTGTACGTTTGTTTGTTTTAGCATTAATATTCTGATTTTTTTATGATTAATGTGTATTGCACTAATGTTGATCAAGAACTTCTGTGATTAACCCTTAACATGATGATGTATTAGGGCCGATGTGGCCTCCAGCTTTTGATAGACATCGTGCGTTTATCATCAGGGGACATAAGAATGAAAACACAATGTCATGCGATGATCAGTAGGAGCCCGGGACAGAAACATACGATTATTGTGCGATGATCGCTGTAAGGGTTAATGAAGGATATAAATGATGACGAAGTATGTAGGTCATCGTCAACGCTCAGGGAAATCTGTTTAATATAGTGAAGTTAATACACGTTAACTTTGTCACATATCTGTAGGCCCTTGCTGCAGGGGTGGGTCATAGATTTATCAATGGAAATTCCAGAATGGATTTTCAGATCTTCAAAATGACACTATCTAGTAACATAAAAAATGACATAGCCTACCGCCTTAATTCCTAATGAGCTGTCATACGTGTTTTGTGGGGAAATCTTACGGAGGATTCCACAGAAATAAGCAGAGCTGGATGCATTCGATTTTATTCGAATCTAGATAAGCTGAAGCGAAAGGCATTGCAAGAACTTAACAGAAAACTTAGTTCGCTAAAAGGGTTAGTTTAAAAACGGTTCCATAGGTCTTTGGATTTTGTTCGTGGGGCTCGATGCAACCTAAGTCCAGTATCCGCTTGCGTCATCCTTGTTGGTCAAGCAAATTAGGTCACAGGTTAAAGTGCATAATGGGAAAGACGATGACTGCCGATGGACGCTGGTGCTTAAAAGAGTGAAGATTGAAACCGCTTAATCAAGACGAAGGAGAATCTTGGTTAAAATTAGCACAGATGCCCACCACCTGTGTCGTCAAAACGAAGTATGGACTGCTCTGTTTAATTAAACACCTTAACTTGTTCCAGTCCAAAGAGAGTACATAATATACGGTCTAAACAAAAATCAGCTTCCTGGTAAGTCCTAGGAAATATGACAACGTTTGCGATTTACAGAAGTTGCCATTATCCAATCCAGTGACTTTCATTCATGTATATACGTGTGTGTGTGTGTGTGTGTGTGTGTGTGTGTGTGTGTGTGTGTGTGTGTGTGTGTGTGTGTGTGTGTGTGTGTGTGTGTGTGTGCGTACGCGCGCGCGCGCATGTGATTTGAAAACAGTTGCAGTTAAGAGGAAACAACGGATCGCGATTAATGTAAGGTCGACTGTCAGCTGTGTGATAGTTGCGGGTGTATAATAAGACTCACCAGGATAACATATTATTTCCCCTGTCTCTGGATCACAATAGCCCTGACTGGAGTTGTCGACCTTGCAGTACTTGTCACATGAGGCTGTGTAGTAATCAGCCTCGCAATACATTCGAATTCTGAATTTCAGCCTGAGGAAAGCATGCATGTAATACGTGGATTTATCTGAGAACTTCAAAGTCTTCTGACAAAAGGGCTTATGCCGGTTTTCCTGCCAAAATTACTTGTTTTGCATAGTTATGATCTGTATGTTGATTTTCATTCTCCCGACAAATTATTTTTGCGAAACCGCGAATGCCCTTAATATATTTACAGAACTGTCTTGAGGCAAAAAGCTATATTATTTCAAACAGAACCACTTAATTTTCTCAAAAACAGTCTGGCAAAAATAATACTTTTTTGTCAGATGACGCCTCATGCCTACTATAGGGCGTTCACCATTGTTTGATCAAAGGTTTTTCAACAGAACTTTTTTATTCCTGGATGAATTGTTTCCAAACTTTGCACAATTGTCTATACCAATTTGTCTCAACAGAAAATATTTTTTGCCCCCCTCCTCTATGTTCGTTGTAAAAGTTTTCTCAATAATCGTTAGTAAAAAACTACATCTGCGGCCTGGTCAGAAATTGAGTATATTTACAGTGGTGTGACGTCATAGGAGAGCGCCTCAGTAGCGTCTTGATGCATTTTGATTATTTGCACCATCCTGCTTAAAGAAAATTGCATACATATTATGGAAATTTAGGATTCCGAAGTATATAGACTATATAATGTTTCTTATAAACTATCTTATTTCTTTATTATTGAAAAATTGAGCACCAAATTACTAAAAAGTTCATTCTTGCCACATCCTCCTCCAATACACGGCCGCCGTTGATAAAAAGTTCCACTGACAAATTTAAAAGATTTAGATGGCTGCCACCATTTTGCTCAGTTCTCACATCTGGTTTTCACAACAGACATCACATTTCTAGCAAATGTCTAGTAGGTGTGCACACTTCCACATTATGACTCACATGCAACAACCAAAAATGCACCACTAGTGTTTTCTATGTACCACTAGATACTTTTATTTTCTACAGCCTTGTTCTATTCAATGGCAATGTCTCAAACTTTCGATGCTACTGAATGCACATTTTATATGCCCCTACGTTCAGATGCCAAAATGGTTTTGACTTCAGCACTACTTCTAGATAGGTCTTTTCAGTTTTTATCCTGTTTTTGTTCTGCTCGTTTGCATTAATCTGTTGCCTTTAAGTGAAGGCTTCTAAAGCGGTTTTCGAAAATTATTTTTGTGATCATTACGTTTAAGCAGTTTCTACCTATGCGTCTTCTTAAATGTTTACATTTTCAACTTTCATACTGTAAAACTATGCATGTTTGAGAAACTTACCTGTTATCGTTTATTTCCAAATGTTTAAGAAAAAAACTTTTACCACAGATACAAAGACGATGAGAAAAAAATATTTTCTGTTAAGACAAATTGGTTTAGAAGTCTGTGCAAAATTTGGAAACATAGGAAAAAAGATATTTAAAAAAAACTCTGTTCATCTTTTTGTGAACGCACTATAGTACTAAATAGCTTCATTACACTCAGGGTTAGTCCATAGTTGTGCACCCTTCCAACGAAGTGTCCAGCGAAAAGTTACAGACTAAAAACCTCTTCCCAAACGACATAGTGTTCATTCTGTCCACATTGACGTAAAACGGCCACAATTTACAAATGAGGTCATACACAAATATTCTCATGTCATTTTGTCACAAGTTTAAGTTGTTCACACATCTGATCTATTGGGGTTTTTTTGTTGGTTTTTTTTTTGAGACCTACTTCCTGAAAATCATGCGTCCGACTAGTCTGGTAGGTAGGGCTAAAGATCTGGACAAAGTGAACTCACATGTATCCATTCTGACTCATGGTATGGAGCACCCATTGTGACTGCTCCTTGGATGGCCAAACTCTCTCTGTTAACACCTTGCCCCAAGTCTGCAAGTGATCATGTGACCAGGAGAAGAAATCAGCATCGCGAACTTTGACGACCAACATGATACTTCGACTCTGAAACACACAGCATGAAAAGAGCATAGGGTTTAGTTTATGACAACACCCAGAGAAAGTAGTACCAAAGGAGGGGAATTTCACTTGTCCAGTGACTTCAGTAAAGAAAATATAATGTTTTGTTATCTGTACGTTATTGTGATTAAGGGAAGATTGAGGTGGACTCGAAACCAGAATTAAGAAGAGTTTACTGCATTATGAACTCATGAAATAAAATGGCTTTTTGCAGAATAGGTCCGTCACTAATCCTCACTATTAGCGACAGTCAGTGACACGAAGAAATGACAGCAATAATTCGAATAGGAGTAAGAGAGAGAGAGAGAGAGAGAGAGAGAGAGAGAGAGAGAGAGAGAGGAGAGCAGAGAGAATGGGATGGAGGAAGAGAGAGGGAAAGAGTATCAAGAGAGCCAGTCCAAAGACATGAACAGTCTAGCAACTGGTCCGAGCCAAGGTCTCCTGATACCTCTCCTTGACAAAACAAATCCAGAAATACCTACTGGACACTGGTAAGCGATAGTGTATCCGAGAGAAACAGATAGGAATAGAGTGCGATTTAAGAGGAGTCAGAGAGCTGTTCTGTACTTACGAGGAAGCGAGTCACTGGTACAATCCATGGATTCGGTAGGCCTTTGATGCTAGACAAAAACTCCATATCGATGTAGTTGATGTTGTCGAAGTGGTCATTGCTTTCACCCGTTGAGGCGTAGTTGCAATTGCTGACTGAAAGTCTGTGTAAAATTCGTGTCAAAAATTACTGATTGGCCTTATTGGTTCATTCCTTAAGGAAGGGAGGTGGGAGGGGAGAGTGGGTCACATGGTTCCAAATTTCTTTTGTATTTTGACAAGAACTAGTTTTAATATTTAAAAGAATGCACTAACCTGCACTTTGACATGCAATTTTCTGCGTCAAATCCAAAAGAGAGCTGCAACAGAATTGTACACCAAAGTATTCCAATATTCAGCAATCGAAATATGAAAAAAAAACATTTGGAACCTTGTGAACCTTTAACACTACACGTACAAAAGCAAAAAACAAAAAAAAATCCGTGCTGTGGTACCCCTAAAAGATGGCCGCGATCAGATGCAACTTCATCATGGATTCAGCATATTTGGGCGCATAAACTTATTCGTTTTGGTCAATAAGGTCAATATAAATATGCTAAGTCATACTACGTCTAATAGGGTGACACCATTTTTAGGGTTCTTTCCCACCTCTCACTGTCCTTCTCTCTTTCCTGTCCTATAAAAGATGCAGACACCGGTGTTATAGTACTGAATTTCATTATTCTTACTCTGTCGTTTGTGGTTCACTGAGACAGAAGGAAAACATCGGGTCGCATAAATTCGTATTCATATCCTCATGACAGGAATCGCCGTAGGCTAGGAAGTGGACTTCTATCTTACCGCCTCCTTGTGCTTCCTAGAAAAATAGAAAGAAAGTAAGAGGAGTAGAGAGGGAGAGACACACACACACACAGAGACATTTAGAGACAGAAAGAGAGAGAGAGAGAGAGAAAGAGATAGGTATCATCCAATCATTCTTTCAGAATGAGCGAGTTCTAGAATTAAAGGCTCCTTCGGAGTAAACAGGAAAGAAACAGCATGTTGTGGCACTTCGCTACTTTTAAATACAGTCGCACGGTTCACACTGCGGAGCGGTTGTTCTTTTTTGTTGTTGTTTTTTTTCCGAATTTCAAGAGTATAACAGTTTATACGCAAACAAAATGCAGATCGCTAGTTTACTGTCCCTCTGAAGTTATGCTAGAGAAAACTGATATAAAGGCAGTCTGATATTTGAAATAATCTTTAAAATACTAGACATTTTATTTATTTTATTTTATTCTTTTATTTAAAATACTAGACATCTTATTTTTATCAATTTTATTTGATGTAATAAAAGCAAATCCAGCTGATTCGTGTGTGAGACAGTCTTGCTTGAAAGACAGAGAGAGAAGGAGAGAGAGAGAGAGAGAGAGAAAGAGAGAGAAAAAAGAGGGAGATAGCGAGAGAGAAAGACAGATTTAGAAAGATTGAGCTCTAATGGTTTTCGTCGTTAATTCATCATAAGGTAAAGATATGTTCGTACTTCTTTCCCAGTCTTCGTGCGAGTTGTGTTACTGAGTCATTATTGTTTTCCAAATTCATTCTGTTATTGTCGCCTTATGTTCATGTGTAGATCCTAAAGTGTTTATGTGTCTCGTGACAAGTTACAGTGGAATAGAGTGCGATTTAAGAGGAGTAAGAGAGCTGTTCCGTACTTACGAGGAAGCGAGTCACTGGTACAATCCATGGATTCGGTAGGCCTTTGATGCTAGACAAAGACTCCATATCAAGTCAAGGTTTCCTGATGCCTCTCCTTCTTGGCCACACATTATATTTTTGTTTTCCTTTACATGTACAACATACCGATCTTAATCGTTCTTTCTGGTCCTTCTTTATCATCTATGATCATAACTAAAAATTATTACACTGCATCTTTATAGATTTACTATTAATAGAGATGTACCATACGTGTGCATTATGTGAATTTCTTCAGACCATGAAACGTTCTACTGACTACCTCCTCGCCTATATTCTTGATTGCAGAATTAAGCTATGAAATAAGCATGTCCTATTTTTAAAAAAAATGTGCTTTCGGTGTTATGATTTACAAATACTGTATAGTGATCACTTTTTGTTCCTCCATGGCATGTGATTGTTGTTGCTGATGTTGTTATGCTCTTCCACATGTTATTGCATATACAATATTCCCACCCTATCAGGCCAGGCCACTAATATTGTATATGCCTGAATACGAACTCATAGTTCTCATGATTATGATAATTTAGATGAAAGATGAGACACCTATAGCCACCATCTGCATCATCACTACCATCATCATCATCATTATTACCACTACAATAAGCAGCACCACTGTTCTAGCACTTTATATTATTTTGTATATATAGATGTTGAGGATATGTTTTCAAAAGTCGATTTCTATCAAAAATAAAGGAAATTAATCAGTACAGTGTAACAGACACACGCTTAGGTAAAATAAGGAACTAACATTTTGACGAGTTTACAAAATTTTAATTACAAACACCGAATTTTCCACAGAAAAGTGCCTCTTTCTCATGGCTTTAAGACGTCTGACGTAAAAGTTTATGAAGAGGTGTGTGGAATTGGCAACATTACATCCCTCACCACTATCACCACTGATAACAACAACAACAACAACAACACCAACAACAACATCATCATCATCCTAAATAATATTCCTAAACTTACATGAATGCACGCCAGTAGTAGGAAGCAGACAGTCACAAATGTTTGGGCCGAGAGAGCCATCCTGCTTAGGACAGTGCCTTGAAGAACTGTTGTGTGGCTGTGAAAGAAGACTTACAGTATAATAATACGGTAAACGTGCCAGCTGTTTCTTGCCGTCACCAGAGTGAGATTAACTATAATGAATCCAGCGAGCAAAACATCTGTTGAAAGCCAAATCGAACTGTGCTGAAGAAAAAAGAAAAGCCAGAAGAAAAAGAAGTCCTACAATTATTATGTGCAAAAATACCCCTGCGAAAAAAAGAAAATACCCAAATGTAAAACTTGGGGTACCGGTAATGTTCGAAAGCTGTGTTATTGTTTGCCTAACGCGTTTCCTTTGCCACGTCTGATTTAAATCCTGCATTTTATTGTCATGCTAAGTAACCCTCTTTGTTAACCTGCTCTATATGTCAGCCTTCTTCCATAAACAATGAGCCGCAGGAGGGATCTCCTGGTTTCACATCGTTGTCTTCGAGGTTACAGGATATAAAAGTGCTACAGAATAACGTTGCAGAGCACTACAGAGGAGAAACTTACATATTGTAATTGTAGGCCTACACTCTACATTACAAATATGAATAAAGGTGCATTATGATTGAGTGTGTTAAGAGCCAGAGATCATTGTAATATCGATCACGACAAGCTGAAAGTAGCACGTTTGCGTACACAAGCCACCTGGTCACAGGACGGGTACCGAACATTAATTGTGCAAGTAGATTAATTAAGCTTAGAATAAATCTTTTATTAAGACGTCCACACTAAGACATAAGAATCGGATATCATTTGTCTTCAGACGGATAATCTGAAGCAAGCCGTCATGACAACAATGCGAACGACATTTTTGGCTACCCACACTAACTTAAACGTTCTCGTCCACGGTTGTTCAGGTTCTTATACTTACAGTTTAAGCACCCTGACACGTCATGCAAGTACACACTGATTGATCTTAACCTTCTCTTGTCTGTTTGGTTAAGGTTGGTGGCACAGGCAAAATTTCACCAAGGATGGCGTTGACGTTTATCTCAATAGGAAACAGGATCTAATCTCTTCGCAGAAAAAAAAAATGAGAAAAACATGCGAAACATCAGATCATGACGTAAAACGTTACAAATAAGAACCGAGAGTTATAACAATGGCATCTCTTACCATCGTAAGAATTGCATTAACCCTGCATGTTGAACGCAACTAAAAATGCATTCAGCACCAGTGCACTCATGTAGCCTAATTCTTACGAGGGTATGAGATTCCATCGTTAATACGGAAGCTCTTAATTAGGATCACACTATTTTGAATCGCATGTAGGCCTACTTAAAAAATGCAGTGTCCAGCTTTGTCAGTGCAGTTCTTTCACCCCAAGTCCATTACTTTCTAGATCCAGATCTATATCAGATAATTTAACTCACAAACCAAACACCTCACAAGTTCAAAATCACAGACGACTCCTCTAGCATGGAATTCAAAATTCGTGAAATCCTACTGGCCGTCTTTTCCTAAAAGGCCAAGTCAAAGGTCTCGTTATTTCGGTCGTCGCAATAGCACTACTTTTGCTGCCTCAAAAAGGTCGGGTCGCCGTGAATAACGCATTATTATCTACCACTTTGAAAGGGGTACAATTAAGTACACGACAAGTGAATAGGATGTGCTGTTTAGATGTAGAGATAACTGACAAAAGACGCAACCTGAGAGAGGGGGGTTCATATACACGTAACGCTCTTTCTTCTTTGTTCTCTCTCTCTCTCTCTCTCTCTCTTTCTCCCGCACTCTCTCTCTCTCTCCCTTTTCTTACTCTCAGCCCTTATCCTAAATGGTATTACCAAGTCCCAACAACAACAACAACAACAACAACAAACAACAGTTTTTGTAAGAGATATGCCTCACAAGGCCTTGATTACCATCAACACATTCTCAGTAACGATGAGGGGTGGGAATGTGTTGGGGGCTTCAAGTTCAAGGATACCAAAGCAAACACTGCAAAAACGGCCTGGACAATCAGTAATTTATATATCCAAAAATATTATCATGTAATGCACGTTATGTCTGAAAATCTTGGTGTGTTGCTCGGCGAGGTGGGTTGGTTACGGCCCTGCCCCTTCCTATGTTTCTTTCTTCATGAAATCTAACGCTTCATGGCTTTTGAGTTTCAGCAACAAAGAGCTGCAATCTGGGGGAACCATTTAAACATGGGTCATGACTCCTCTTCTTTGACACACATTCCAGAATGTTCATGTCGCGACTCTGCTTAATTGATGAAACCTCTCGCTAATCACAGATTTTCTGCTTCAAACAACACAAAACTGGTGTTTTGTTGTTGTGTTTTTTTTTATATAGACTGAAAATCACTGCATAATCATGACTCTGTCTAATCGCGACTTTTTCTGTGCTGCCAAAATGCTGCGATTAAGCGGGCCTGGCTATAGTATGTAGGACTCTAACATAGACAGTGGCTTTGTGTACACTGTATCATTTCTTGTATATCCCCCCCCCCCCCNCCACCACACAGACCTATTTTTTAAACGCCCTGAATCGGAGAATTCCAACCTTTTTTTTTTTCGTCAGTAAGGCATATTTCAGGTCGTTGGTATTACACCTGTGTTANAACAAGAAAAAAAACACCACAAAACACCTATTTTTTAAGCGCCCTGGATAGGAGAATTCCAACCTTTTTTTTTTTTTTCAGTAAGGCATATTTCAGGTCGCTGGTAACTGGGCTAGAGGTACTGTATTTTGAGTAACAGACTAGCTTAATCATATCTGATAGTTGACAGCTTCCCAGTGACATGTACATAATGTAGGAGTCCACGAACAAAAGAGGAGGAAAGCTATCTATAGTTCAACTTAACAATGTCTCCATGTCTTTTGGCACACACGGGTGTCGCTTGGAGGGTATTTTTGAAACGTGTGACGCTATGACCGCTGCTGCTTGCTGCTGTTGTTATTACTACTATTAACTGCCACTACTATACACTTCTATCTGTCACTACTGTATTACTACAACTACCACCACTACTACTACTACCAACGAAATTTTGTATATGTAGCAGTTTAGCAAGTGGTCTTAATAGCGATTTTTTTTTCCACGTCGGTCAGTACAGTTTCAACCGTTTTTTTTTTTCTCTTTGTCGCTGTTATGAATATTAACGTGTGTGCATAGAGTTTACAGTTTTACAGTAACGAGACTATACTGTATATTATAATATCTAAGTGATATATACGTCATATCTCGCTAAGCTGTAAAACTTCTGTCATTTCAGTCATAAGGACTGGAGCTTAGGTACCTATTCTGTAGCGACTAAATGACCTACTTACAAGCATCGGACAGAACCCAGTTTTTTTAATTCTATTAAGACTACTCAATGTCACCTCACATGCATAATTTTTAACAAAAATCCGTCAAGAAACAAATTTAATATTGCCATAAAAATCTGTTGTTTTTTTTTTTCCGTGGAACGAACTATACTACTTCCACTACAACTACTACGGCTACTGCTTTATCTACTACTACTACTTCCACAACCTTTATTACTTCGGCTGATGTTGCCGCTACCACTACACATAATTATACTGCTTCTACTTTTAATAATGCTAATTTTACCATTACTACTACAGCCACTGATACCAGGTATTGCTACTATTTCAACTGCTACTAAACCACAACATGTTACAAGGGCTGTGCCCAAACCGAATGATCCCATCACTGTAATCGAAGCAAAGGAAGCTGAACGCAGAAGAAAAAGAAGAAGAAGAAGAGGAGGAAGGAGAAGAAGAAGAAGGAGTAGGAGAAGAAGAAGAAGAAGAAGAAGAAGAAGAAGAAGAAGAAGAAGAAGAAGAAAATTGATACCATCATTACTACATTCTGTAAGACAAAATTATTAGTCTATTATCAAACGTATAACCCTTACTTCCACTTCAGTTACATTAATTGGTATTGTCTGCCGCCCCCATTACCACAGCTATCCCTTCGATATTTCTTCCTGCTATTACAACAAATATGTTGCTGCTTTTTACTACCAAATTTACTACTAATACTACTACTGCCACCCACCACTACAATGCCTCTCCCATTGGTTATCGTCAAGCTGATGTTGTCTCTCCAAACACGACTACTGACCGCCCACTCCCACTTTGAAATATGCCCACTTACTACTGCTATAAATTGATCACATGTGTTTTCATGCGGACACTAAAGTAATGTATTAAATAATATTACCAGAACTCCAGAAAAGAAGGTTGCCAGAAATAGGGTATGAAATTTTCAATTTAATCTAGAGCCAACTTGATTATGCAGGTCTGAGGATAGGACTAAAAGTGTTGTTTTGTCACACTTCCAATCACAAGTGAGTCAATCTGAGGAAACATTACGCATCATGCTGCATTTATAGTCGACGCCACTTAATGGCAATTTCCGCTCAACGGCAGAAGTAACTAACTACGGTGCTTTTTAGAGGTAATAAAAAATCCCCTGAATAATCGCAAGTTCTCCTTACATTGATAGAATTTGCTGTTAGCCCAGACAGGGGCGTAGCGTAATGGTAGTCAAATAGCCATTGACTACCACTTCAAAAAGGAAGGCCTCACAAGAGGTTAAAACGGAAAACACAGATAGCAGAAAATAATTGAAATAAGAAAGGCCTGCTTTCATCAGCCTTTTGAATTCTCAGCTTAGAAGACTGAACAAAATAAAAAAAGTAATTTCACATTTTTGACTATGAAAGGCAACCCCTAAAGCCGCGCTCTTCTACCGTTCTAGTCTAGTACCATATCAAAAGGAAGGCGACTGCACCCTGACTGAGCCCCAAACGCAGTTCAGCTTGGCTAGCCCAGTAGTAGTCACTTCGAAAATTTGACTACACAGGGTAACTCGTGGGCAGCTCCTCTTCTACTGTATTATACGCAAAAAATCATCACTCGAACCCAGACTCCCAAAGGCATCCCCGAGTAGTGTTAAAATTTCCATGCCTATAGGCAAAAATCAAAATGTCTCCGAAAGACAAACGAGGTCAGACGACTGACTCTCTTTTCCCATTGGCCGAAGTTGAATGAAGTCGTGTGTGTTAGCTAGCTAAAGCTTGCATCATCCCGGTGCCAGGGTTGCCAGACTTGGCTCTTTTGGAGCCAAATAGCAGTTATTTCTCTTTTTAAAAAGCTCTTGGGTCTCAAATAACTGATTTGCTCTTTGACAATTTTTTGTTGGTTCAAACAGTCAGGTTAAAATTGACTAATTTTTCAAATTTAAAATACTTCTATTTCTCTCAAAATAGTATCTCAAATGATCGGGCTTCTGTCATAATTGCCCGATGAACACGGATAAAAAAAATGATCCCATTTGACACTCAGTTCCTATGATGTCGCTCTGGTGTTTGTAAAAAGATTTATGATAACCATAATACCCACGTATATCCAATACACAAGCAGTTTGTAGAAAAAAAAATTAAGTAAAATCCTGATTCCTGCAGGCCCATTCCGAACATGATTTGGCTCAGTTTTGGCGCGTTTGCACGAAATGTGGCTTCGGCTCGCAAAAAAGTCTGACAACCTTGCTCGATGCGTCTAACATAGGTCTAGACTAGATCTTAGTCTAGAGTTAGACCCTAGATAAATTGAGACCGTGTGTTTTAGTAAGATGAACTCAGTGGACCTCCTAACAAACGTGAATGTTGTTTGAAAGCAGCCAATGTTGCCTGCATGCTCTCTTTTAGAATCTCATGAGGAAAAATAAAATAGACTAGACAAGCTCAGCTATGAACCAGACACAAACATGAAATACGATTTTCCTAGCGATGGAGGTAAAGCTGATCATTAAACCTATTCCTTCAACGACATCGCCACAATATATTTACCCACATAAAAGACGTGTCAGTTTTATCTACAGTGAGTAAACATAAAGTGAATACAATTAATACAGTGCTGTTATGGTTGAGTTAGTTGTTTTTGTCTCTGTTGTGGTTGTTGTCACGATATTTTACTGATGTTATCATGCGCTCTTGGTATAGATGGTGCAGCAAATATTAGCCGTATAATACCTCGTTTGTCTTCCGCACCAACGAAAATGTAGGATGACCAAACGGCAACAGTGCGGTGATTAGCGTGGCTAATGTGCAGATTTGCCTACCTGGTTTCGACCCCTGCGCTACGCCCCTGAGCCCAGATCAGATGACTGTATGCCTTCTTACACAGATTCTGTTCACACAGTACTATTTCCGATACCACCTTCTCATGTTATTCTATCGCCTTCGCGCGGAAATGACATTTTTCTATTGATCCATCTCGTAATATAATGTAATACTTGTATGATTAATTTAGAGTTTGTCCAGCTGCTTCTAATTTCAGGCATTCTAACAAAATGATGCTTCGGCGAAGTAGGATCTCACGATCTGGAAAAACCTATACACAGGAAATTTCTTTATAACACTAACAGACTGACTATTTGGACCAAGCTTCCGAGTGCATCGTAACCGAAGTTTGCGTTATCCAGGTGCTCTTTTATAAGAAACAAGACAAATGGGACTGTTGAAAAGGCGTGTGCTTAGCAGAGAATTGTGTTAAGCAGCCGATGTGTTAAAATAGAGTTTGCACTGCTCCGGCCCTGAGTCTCTTGGTCTATGTATACTCAAGGATGCCACTAACTTTTCATAAAATATGTACACGTATTCTCTTAACTTCCTGCAGTTTCATCTTGAGTCTAGTCTAGTCTAGAATATATCATTATATATAGTAGCCCTTTACATAAGACAAAAACAGTTCTTAAGAAGTAAATTTATTTGTGCATATATACATGTAATTAGATTTTATAACACAGGGAAAGAATGTATAGGGAACAAGAAAGAAACAAAAAAAAGAATGAACATTTTTTGTTATCGGATTTTGAGTTTTCTATCTACTGTATTTCAGCTGCTTTCCAGATTGTATTCCTTCAGACAATATCTGTAAGACAACGGTCTTTGATTTCGAATTTCAGTTTTTCACTGACGAATTTGGGCATCAAAGCAACCCCNACACACACACAACAACAAAAAATCTGGATATTTTGGATTGGTCCACTAAATTCGAGTTCTCGAGATCCNCCCCCTCCACACACACACAACAACAACAACAAAAAATCTGGATATTTTGGATTGGTCCACTAAATTCGAGTTCTCGAGATCCTGCTCAATTTGTTTTCTTTTTGCTTTCAACTCGTTTCACTGATCGCAAATGAATAGAACGAGCGCTCCCTACTTGTAATTATTGTTGTGGCTATACCTGTACATGTATGTACATATATATACAGTACTCTGATCTACCCTTTTTCTTTTGTGACTTTGGATACTCACGTCTACACACTGTCTATAGGAGAGCCGGAGTCCAGAGATCGAGGTTCTCAGGATGGTCGCGTCTTGACGTCACCCTCACCATGGCCTCGGTTGGGACACCCGCAAGGATCGGCTCCTTTATTCTTCATCTTGCCTCGGTGTTGAGTCTCTTGACTGGGTCAAGCAGAATTATGTGTATCACAGTTTCTTGGACGGCGATTGCTACAACTTTTGTCTTTCTTTTGAATCGAATTACAAACAAAAGTACTGACAACTTACTTGTGTACATTTATGTACGGTGGAATCTCATTAAAAAGATATGCCCCCATTTGTGCAATATCAGTGTTAATGTTAAACTTGAAAACCTTTGACGGAATTTGAACAACCGACCGCATCATCCGGGTGACCAGTTTAAGTAGGTGTACTTAGTTTTGCTTATGAAAGCCTGTGTCTGTATTTGTGAGTTGTTTGTCATTCAGCGAGGACAAGAGAGTGAGACCAAGAGAGAGAGAGAGAGAGGGTAGGGAGAGAGAGAGAGAGAGAGAGAGAGAGAGAGAGAGAGAGAGAGAGAGGTGTTTGCCTCTAGTACAGGACAATGAAAACAAAAATGAAGTAGACCTGCCCATATCAATTTCCATACAGAGTGGTGTTTGCTTTTTAGCCCTGCCAATGATGTTTACCTTCGTTACGACGAGACAGTTCGTTTCATTCGAGATCTGAGCGATAAATTACTGTAATTGTCTTTCTGTGTCGAAGTCAAATGTCCTCTTTGTTGAAATGACACGCTTCTTTTGCCTTTCCTGTTGACGCCATTTCGAGGGTCGGGCTGTGAATACATGTATATAGTCTAGGCCTATACTGTATCACTAGCAACTTCACAGTGGATCAAGCCAAGCGCGAAGCTTTGAAACAGTGATCATGTATTTTTTTTTTTTTAAAGTGCAGTGTAGTTATATTTTGCGATCTAGACGGGCGCTGTAGACAATTTGAACACAATAATAAAGCGAATGCAGATAGATTTCGCCCATCCCCAAGACATGTATTTGCGTATGTGGTCTGTTTTTTATCAGCGCAAAAGAAAGCCATTGTTTGCAACGTAAATGAGAGCTGCTCGACTAAACACTCAAGTGCGAAAACGGTTATGCTGAAATAGTACCTATCATTCCGTTATTACCGAATTCTACTGATTTTGTCGCAAAAGAACTGTAGGCCTTCCTGCAACCGCACTGCGTCGGTACTATGGGAAGATGCTATAAATTTTTAATGCATGCCGTCTTCCGCTCGGCATAGCTCACTCTCCTTCACGAGGCATTAGGCCTACATTGTGTACACAATTACAAATGTGTCCTATTGACGTCACGCACGAGTCTACCGAAGCCCACCAAATCCCCCGATTCGGACAGTCTTCTTTCCAATTCAAAATGGAGGCCATGGGAGAAAACTTTATTTACAGTTGTCAGTTATGACAATTTATATAATTACTGTATGTACATGTACTGTGCTTTTACCAGGTTTTTACATTACCAGTGTCTTTGAAGAGGGTTGTAGTGTAGTATTTCATCCAAGCTGTCAGTGAGTAATGGAAAATCTTGTCAGAGAAATTGGCATTAAATTTGTTTCGCTCTAAGGGTTAATCAGCTTCGTGTACGGAGAATGACATGTCATCTGAACATATGAAACGAAATAAATCCAGAATACCGGGGTAAATGAGTACCTGGCTTTGGGATTTGGGGGGTGGGACCAGGGCGCTGCATTTCGCTATGACATTGCCGTGTTTCATTTTGTATTTACAATATTTACATGTTTGATGTGTGCTATTATGTGTTTGTATTATGAATGAGATGTATAAAACTGTATGATATTGTTAGTAGTCATAGTGCCTTAAATGTTGATGTGCAATCCCGTCGTATATTGTATTCTTGTCCATATATATACCACTCTTGTGGTCTGAGCTTATCCCGGTAAACCTGTAAATCGATTTCCCTATGGTGTCAGTTGGAGTCTTGTCTTTTTTTCGTTGCTTACTTAAGTTTGTAGGTTTCTGCTCATGATGTTGTATGTTGTGTAATCCCTGAGAGAACCCAAATAATGTATTTCTTTACATGGGCCATGCTCTTTGTTTTCTCAACCTTGGGGCACTTGCCTAAAGGGACCAAATACAGCCATCAGCGACCGTTAAAAATTATTTCGTCCATATTATTTATTTGTCTTGAGCTTAATGTGTATCAGGCGAGTAAGGGATTTTGATGTAGGTCTACCCTTTAAATATCAAATCACGAAAATCTGGTTTCTTGTTCTTCTTTGTGTTCTAAATTGAAAAGAAGTCTTTACGGGAAAAGTCCATGAATACTTTACAAGAGGCAAGATGTATCTATTATTTTAAAGGCTCTGCTGGGGCACCATTAGCTTTGGTTTGATATGAGCATCTTAAAAAAAGATATTTTGTTGCACAGCTGCATTATAATTCCCTTATGTATCGGACTTAAAAGACGGTCACCTTTAATACATACACCTTCAGTATAAAACAATGTATAATGAGGCGTATGGTCAGGTATCAAAAAAAATAATTCTTCCGGAATGTGCTATCTTCCACAGTGGATGTGCAGCTGTCACCCGTTTCCGTCTCACCCACACCGTTTATACTATAGGAATAGCAACACTAAAACTGAATAAAAATATATCAAGGTCTAAACCGGTTGCGACCGAAAAATTCCGAAACACTTAAAAGACAAAACAAAACGTGCAAATCATTGTCATAATCTGACAGCCTATGACATTATCAGCGAATTTTCGGATAGTAATGGTGTCAATGATGCATTAGCCCACATTTCAAAATGAGAGTTCGGCAGACTTGTCTTGATTGTATCGATCCGCAGCAAAAAATAGTGCGTTGTATTGATCTGACTTCTATTTTTAGTCGTGACCAATCTCAGCGGAGTATTATGCGTGGCCCGTCGCAGTCTCCTGACACTGACGCCTAGTTTACTGACATAACAAATTTCCAGAAAGTGGGTCACAACATCGCCAATAGCGGTGGGCCGATACTTGATTTTATAGGTATCGCAATACATGTACCCAGCCTTCATGCTCAAAGTATTGATTATTGATTCTCTGTACAGAGTAGGCATTTCGATAATGCTGCAAGAACTGACAATCAAAGCTTACATTTACAAGCCAGTTTTGCCGAGTCAGCATTTTGACGTGATCAATATTTACTTCAGAATTCAAAAGCTCTGTCAGGCCCTATAATCAGCACCAGGCTATTTTCATGTAAGCAAATTTCCTCCAAAACAGTACACAAAACCGTATCATGCACAGAGAAATCCCGCCAGATTGCAATCAGCTTTTTGCTTCTTCTTATACAATCTTTCCATATCATGTTGTGCCAAACTGGAGATGTAACCTTAGTCAAACCAACGAACTTCTCTTACATTAACTCTCGAAGTAGTTCCAGAGCTGGAGTTATGAAAAAGACACAGTGACTGCTGAATATCGATATTCAGAAATCCATCACTGCTACACCGATGTCCACAATCCTGCATTGATTCCGAGCTGAAGAGCCATTCCATGGTCATGGTTTCAGACCACGATCAGTTTTGATTCACAGGGAAAACACGACACAGAACCTGAATTACCCTATGTACATTCAGTTTGTCCAAGAAATATTTAGGCCCACAGACCTGCCACTACTGTTTCCTTTTCATTTCGTTACTATTTTGAGAAGTCTGTTAGACTCATTTTCCCTGAATAGATCTAGTGTTGATAAGGTTACTTTAAAGAGGCATTGTGTTTGTGTCCGTTTCTAATCTAGTTTGTGATAATACAATTTTCGTTCAGGTATACATGTATTCGCTACCCCATTCCTGCACTTTACTGAACATTATGCAACTCTGTAGTGTACATTC
>JAWQUT010000016.1:2480057-2512316 GCA_033807755.1 Ellobium chinense | reverse complement strand
CTCCCACATCCCCACTCCCAATACCCAACCATTAGCATCGCTTCACAAATGGTGAACACTTTGGTCAAGCCCACACAATACTAACAGCATTCGAGTACAGCGAACGAGAAATATTTTAAAAAGATGGGATGGTCAACTGAAGTAAAGTTGCATTACTATGATTATGAACATCTGCTAGCAACATAACGCTCCTCCTTATATTGAATCGAACACCGGAATCCACACAGCTGGATCAAGTCTGGCTGTCTACATTAAATGTTAGTTGTACATCCGTTACGCCCTCGCAAATTTGCGTGGACAAAATTAATGATTCAGTCTTGGTCAATGCTCGAAATAAAACTCTATGTGAACGGATGGCATTACATTTACTGGTGCAACGTGACGCTGCCGAATGCCCAAGTTCGCAGAGTTCCATTCTCTATATGAAGTTGGAAGACTTTAACAGAGCCACTGTGATTTCCAAAGTTCTGGTGATTCTTATGAAACCGTGCTCTGCGCGAAGGGGTGAGGGTGGGGCGGGGCGGGGGAAGAGGGGAAGAGAATGAAAGAACGGTAAGGTCGTGAATTTCTCTTTTGACAAGGTGTGTATATGCTATAACACATGACTCAATTTATCAACTGACTAAACCATCAGCCAGAGAAGGAGCAATTAGAGTGAAATGTGGTAGAACAACCGCTGTAGCAATTTAATGAATGACGAAAGCAAACACTGAAATTGTATCAAGGATTCTTTACTACTCGTAGGTACTGATTTGTGTTATGCCTTTCTTGGAACTATGTACTGACCGATAGCAAGCTTGACAGTGCGACATGAAAACAATGATACTCTGCTAAATTTCTTTAAAACTGGCATCACAGTGCAGGGTCACGACTCATTACAGATACCTTGTATGAAACCTAAGCAAAGCCAGAATGCATGCGTGGTTGTCACGAAAGCAAGCGACAAACTTACAGGTTACGAAAAAGAAAAACAAGCACATTGCACACCGACCCCTTTAAGTTTACTTTAACATAGACAATACGTACTGAAAGAAAATGGAATCAGACCGTCAACATGTCAAAACAAGCTTATGTTTGTTTACATATGAGTTGCTTTTCGGTTACAGTTTAAAAAAAAAAAAAAGACGGTGCCAGACGAACTGGCCTATTTTACAACAAAATGCAAGATGCACACAATCATTCACCGACATCCTTAGGGGGACCCTACATACCATAAACTTGCTGTTTCCCAAGCTTCCTTCTCTGTCGACACCTTTCCCCCTTCTTTCTGTACAATTTCTCATCAAATATTAAAGACCAAAGGAACAGAAAAGATGCGAGAGACGCTGGCACTCGCCAAGTCTCGGGGAACCTAAGCCTGTTATCAACATTACATGTAACCGACTTCATGCTCTTCTCGGTTCGTGTTGGCTGGCACTGCTGGAAGCCGCGGCCAGATGAAAGCGACGGCCAACCCCGCTGTTATAGCCGTTTCTTGATCATCAGAACCACCGTAGGTTCGCACAGTGAGTTAGCTAGCACCTGACTCAACACTGCTCACCGCTTTCACCCTGATTGGATGGTTTATCGAACCCGGCGAATTTCATCACGGATTACCCATCGACACAATGGATTCACGTCACCACCAGAACTAGACTATATATAAAAACTTTGAACGGCGGGAGACCAACAACAAACACTCTATATCCGTTGTGACATGCTTTCTTGACTGGACAGCAAAAGCCTCTTTTATAGTCTGTATTCAAGAAGTTCATAATTTATAATACAGTCTACATTGGCGGTATTATTTTAAAACTTTCAGACATAATCTTTCGAAACACTGCTCCGCATTACTTGCGTGAAGAGACAAAACTTCTCTCCTTAAGGACAAAATACAAAACGAAAGTGTCTCAATACATAAAGGAAAGAAGAGGTCAATGAGTGACAGAGTTATTAGAAGTCATGATGGATAAGCAATCGTGAGTACCCCTCGGAGGCAAGTAGGCCACCCAGAGCGCCCTCTCATCTATCACGCAGGAATCGGGGACAGTCATAGAGCAAGGGAGAAGATCGCCCGAGACGTTGATAAATTCGGCACCAACAACCACTTGGGAAATCGCCACGCCACAGACAAAGTCTGCGCTGCACGCTCTTCCTTCTTGCGATCACATTCACTTTCACAGGCGTTACAAGTTACATGACTTAGTACACAAATTTCAAAACTGTGATGTCTTATGTGCTTACCTTCTGAAGAGCTGTTGGGATTACAATTTGCAAAGGAAAATAAACACTAAAACTTTAATATCTGAAATTGGTGAATTTATGAGGCTGTTTTGACTGCTCAAAGTAAACACAACAAACTACGGACAAAAAAGTGATTTTTTTTGGATCCCTGGGATTGATAATTCTTCTTTCTCTTGGATATAATGTGGCTGCAATATGTAATAATTATGAACTGCAGCATTTTGAATGATGCGTGCCTGGACTGCATACAACGATAACTACACGGAACAATCACCTGCAATAAAACAAGATGAATTCAAGAGAAGAGTCATTTACTGTGGAAGAACGGTCCTTCACAATGGAAGATACCCGTTTCGCAACGGCAAAAAGTCCGAGAGCGGCTAGTCCAGCAGGAGATATGGAGACCACAATAATGACAGAGGGAGAGAGCACTGCCCTAGCGGCACTCATATCCTTCATGGCTGTCATTATCGCTTTAGGCAGTATAGGTGAGTACCAAAATAAAAATAAATTATAGTATCATTTAATGGTCTGAATGCCGATGGTATCCCTGACCCACTGACTGACCATACTGCCAACTGCATCGACTTTCGGAGATCTTTATACAAAACTGAATACTTCAAAACTTAAAAGTTATGAAATGCACGGACCAAAGACTGAATATTCATTAATGACATGAACCCCCAGGAGATCAGATGTCAAAGTGAAGAATGTCTTGCACTTCCTCGTCTTTTACTTTTTTTTAAATGCACGTATGTAGAAGCAATCCAGTGGCCGTATGCATAATCCATACGCTGATTAACTTACGGCGTTAACTACAGTGAACACTACTAATGTTTTGGGAGTTTCCCGTGTTCACCGCACTGCGTTAACTCACGTAAGGATTATGCATACGGCCACTGGTGTCTAATTCTCGAAATTAAACGTCGTGGACCGAAATTTGGCAAAGTTAGAGAACTGTCGTGGATTTGAACGGCGCAACACGACCCAAAAAAGCCTTATCTTAAATGTCGTTCCCTTTCCTCCATACTAATGCAGTGAAAACTAAACGTACGAGCGCATACACACATACAGACGAAAACAAAGCGAGCGAGAGAGAGAGAGAGAGAGAGAGAGAGAGAGAGAGAGAGAGATGCACACTGACCATAAAATATTCCAATATAACAAGCTGACAGGGCAGAACTCCCGATTACCGCGAGCATCTCAGAATTCATGTCTAGTTGTCTGATTTCACTCAGTATGTTCCATGCATTATGTGGCATTACGAAATCCGACAGCACATGTCCCGGCCAGTAGCATTTCATTTCCCGGAATTTTAGCTAAAACTATGAATGAGGTATTAAATTTGGCGACAACAAAAAAAAAAAAAAAAAGGGGGGGGGGNNGGGGTGGAAAGGGGCGAGTGAAAGGAATAAAATAATTAAGGAAAGCGACTAAACATGTTACTTGACAGTCGCTATGGACACCACAAATCAGGTCAACTTGACAGGCTGTCGTAGGGATAACCCAGTGACATAAATTAAACACCACTCACTATGGAAAATAACCAAGTTGACTAAGAAACTACCACGTCTATGACTTGAATAGCTTATCTCCCCGCCCCTCTCCTGTCTCCTCCTCCCCGTAGCTAGCGTCGCCACCTTTTCCTTGTGTTAACTTCACGGCCTTATGAAACAATGTGAGGTAATCTATTTCAATCCTTTATTAACACTAGAACGCGCTTATTGCTGAAGTCACGCAAGTATAAACCGTTTCGTGTTAAGCATATTTCGCAATCATCAATAGAACAACCAAATCCAATAATCACTGTAGGACTCTGACAATGTTCGGTATAGCGCTAATTTCGTAATACGAGTATATGTAACATGCGGGTTTGAGAATATCGAAAGAAAGAGATAGATACGAGGTAGGTGTGTATTTGGTGGCAGGGGTGAGGAAATTGGAAAGAAAGGGGGGGGGGGNAGAGGAGGAGAAGAAACGCTTTGTTGTGAGATAATCTTGGGACTGGTTGACAGATCCGAAAAGACTGCGAGGGGGTGTCCGTAATGGGGAGAAGACCTAAAATCTCTCATTATCAATGGACTCGACTGGGTTTCATCGCCCACCAACCCCGTCTTCGGCTTCCAGCGATTCCCTGCCACTTTCCTCCATACCGACCATCTTTCACTCTACAAGTACATAATAAGTACAGAATCAGCTATGGCACGCTGGGGGCCAACGGGTACTCATTATCCATGTGGCCCCAGAAGAGCATGCATCTTCAAAGGAGAAATTAGCCTCATTCCGCCAGCAATGGGGTAGACTGATAAGCTTAGCCCGTGGCTTGCATGTGATCGGGCGATTATTAACTTACTTATGCGGAGGCATGGGCCTTTTCCAGGGGTTGTGGCGCAGGAAACGTGGTGCGCAACTCACCTTCTTAAGTGTTTAAAAGTTTCTATGAAAAATTGCACACCAAAGTGCGGATTGGTGCATTTTTCTCCATAAAGGGTGATGATAGTTGATTTAAGGACAGGTCACAACCGTCATTTGCGATGACACTGGTTGTTTCACAGGAGATTTCACACATATTTCTTCAAACACCCCCAAGCACGTTTTGTTTCATGAATTTTTCTGAATACATGTTTTTGGTGGGTTTTTTTTTTTAAATTNGGGGGGGGGGGGGGGGGGGGGGGGAGGGAAGATGGGCGTGGAGGTAGAATTAACGAACGATTGGGATTATCAGGCGAAACTTTATTCCTGAGAGTGAAAAGGTCTGAGTCACTCTGACTTCATCTTTGTATATATAAACCCGTCAGAAAACGTAAATCGTTCTTCTTTTGCCCACTAAACGCTTCTTCTAAGAAAAATGGAAAAATCTGCTGACGCACGCCGCCTCAGGCAATTAGGCGAATCAAATGTTAAATGGCGTTTCACTGGGTATGTATCCAGACAGGATCAAACCAGATGTTGCACAGACAAAATAAATAATAGCTTAGAGGAAAAAGGAGTCTATTGGATGCTTTTCCCGCATGTGGACCGCTATCACGAAACTGGCTAAGGTCAAGAAAAAGTACATCAAAATAACCACAGTGGAACCTGTTGATAATGTATTAAATACTTATTTAATAAGTATATCTTGTTATTAAATTTGAATTTCATACGCGTCGAATCATTATCATTCTATCCTTTCATTATTTAGGAAGACCTCAAT
Source organism: Ellobium chinense (assembly GCA_033807755.1). NCBI lineage: Eukaryota > Metazoa > Mollusca > Gastropoda > Ellobiida > Ellobiidae > Ellobium > Ellobium chinense. The sequence continues at coordinate 2,506,900 of JAWQUT010000016.1, read as the reverse complement.
ATTAAGTACACCTCGATAATAAATATAATTTCCCATGCACTGGGGGCATACTTTACATCGAGGTATATTATCTGAAAATAAAGTGCACCAGTTCGAAAAAAACTGGCAACAACTCTTGCGTTCTCTGTCATTGGGTGACTGCCACAACATCATTTAAAGGCTACGACAATGCCATGCTACACATTATTAATCATTTAAGCCAGGAATGAGACTCGGGCGCGGCACTGCGGCCACCACCAATTCATTAACAAAGTCAATTTTTTTCTTCCTTATGCGTAAATTATACATAATGTATATTGATTATCACGGCAATTGTAAATTCTATATGGTCAGGGTAATTCTACCTTAACTGCACCGAAATGAAATATAGCTGTTATCTTCCTTTTCGTGTGGCAATCTCTGAAAAAAAGCCAGTCATAAAATACACAACAGCAACTTTTCTTGAGTCACATAAATGCAGTTGTGTAACAATCTCATTTTTCTCAAGAAAGAAAGAGGGAGAGAGAGAGAGAGAGGGGGGGGNGGGGGGGGGGAAGAAAGAGTGAGTGAGCGAGAGAGGGAAGAAAGAAGAAGAGAGAGAGAGAGGGAGAAGAAAGAGAGGGAGAAGAAAGAGAAAATGTTGCTATGTATCATGAGTTTGCTGGTCAGGTCTGGATGTCTAGTGTAATGATAACAGTAAAGCAGTATGGAGTAACCGCGATCTCCTGAACATACCTGGTCCATTAGATTACGAAAACAATCGCGCCCACACAGATGCACCCAATTTTGAAAGGATCACAACCGAATCATGAAGCCCTATAGAATCCTCTGATGCAAAACTCTTTTAGGGACTCCATGGCGAATATAATGGTCTCACGAAATCGATTTGTTTTCTTTTCATTATAGTAATCGCCAGTTTTGAGTCTTCAGTCACGTGGGAGTGAACGAGACTCCAGGCCTAGGAGCGAACTGGAGATAAATTTCTATTACATTCTTATATTTATTTCCTGTAACTTCTTGCGAACAGACTACTGCATACAGACGACTGAATGTATAACGTGACAGAGACGCCCACCTCCTGGTACTGAAGCTAAGCGCTAAGAATTTAGCCGTAAAAGCTCACGCATATTAGATCAATATCGCAGATGTTTCACGCGTGGGGGATACATCACTCAAGTAAAGATAAAAGAAATTCATATTCATAATTAATTAATAATAATTCGCACGTGAAAGTTTCAGGTTTCAGTTATAGTAACTTGAGTACAGATTCTAAGCAACATATCACGGGGCATGTACCCAAGACACAAGTCGGCGCCCAGCATGTTAGGTATGTATATACACCACTGTTTGGCCGGCGCTCATTTTGTTGGGTCTTGGACCACACGCCAGTATCACGGATGCCATTCATTTTCCAGGCTCTCAACTTTCTTCAGAACTGCTTTATGTAAGATGCATGTATCGTTCCATAGTCCAAAACATTTAATGTTAGTAACAATTTACAGAACACGGCGCAACTGAACTTCAGCTGAGCGAATTTTTGATTTTAACAATAAAACAAGTAAAGAAACTGTATTCATATCAAAATCTGTGTTGTTTGTTAATAGCGGTGCAGGCAGGTCCCAAGACGGCGGCTGTAACTATCTCTGTCGGCTCTTGGGACGCCATTTTCACCATTTGGGATAGTAGGGGTCCTTGTCCACTGCAGGGAAAGCACATGACGAGAAGTAATGGTGCTGATACAAAGAAGAGCGAAGTGCTCTTGCACGTTTTCTCAGTTTGCTATTTGACATTAACAACGATAAAGGTGCGCTACAACACTTGGAATTCTGATACAAAATAAACAGATTACACTAAGACTTCATCAATTCAAACAATAATTAAAAAATTGGATGCAGCCGAGTTCGCGTGTAGATTCTGACACAGGAATATAGTATGAAGGAATTAGGATTTATTTATTATGAGAAAGTCGAATTTTCGGCTATACGCGCTTGGAGGTCGTAAGGTACTACTGATATAAAATGATTGCTGCTAAACTTGACTTCCAACCCGCCCAAAATATGACACCCCAGGTCTCTGGGCTTCCCTGCGCTTGCCGGTCACACCCTATGCCAGATCGCAGAATGTTGTTCTGTACGTCTTCACCTCGATGCGAGTTGAGAGCTCAGACGTCATCATTTCATCCTAGCAACCTTCCTGAACGTAGCCGTTTATTCACTTCTCGTGATATAACTGATGCCCCCCCCCTCCCCGAAAAAAAAAACCCCAACAAAAAACGGCAGAGTATAAGGGTAGTGCATACTGTAACGTTACTTTCATTACTAACATATTGGCTATTATAAAAATACAAGTGTCAAAACGTCATTTAAATATGAGGAATGTACATTTAGTCCTATAGCTTCGTTATACATGATGCATGTCGATAATGTAACACGTAACAGTACCAACTATTTTCATCCTATTATGATGACATCGAACTGCACAACACACGTTATCATCCTGGAGCCTTATTCCGACGTGGAGAATTCTGGGATGGCAGATATCGATGGCAAAATTTTCGGACACCACAATTAATGTACAGGTCTCAATTTCTTAAATATGTAATTTGTTGTGAACACCCACCACCCCACATTTTTTTTTCTTCTCAGATCTGATTTTCGGTTTTCAAAAAAAAAAAATTCTGGAGTTCTGTCATCCCTGAACCCTGATAACGCGAAACATAGAAAGGGTGGGAGATGGGCAAAGACAGGAGAACAAAATTAGAGATGACATAAATTGCACGCTGAGTAAGATACACTGAGACAGCCTCAAAGCGCGGGCCACCAGTGGCAATTTTTCACTCCGTATGTCCTCACACCCAGGAGAAGACGCCAAGATAGCTTCACAAGAAGTGCCATGGGAATGGAAGCCGTGTACAGGCTGCGGCTAAAGGTCGGAAAAGGGGTGGGATAAGATACGAGAGAAGAAAACCACGGTCTTTGTGCCTAATCAGATAGTCTAACCGCCTCCTGTGAACTGCAACTTGATGCACGTGGGGCTACTGCTTACAAGAGTAGCTTGCGTTGTTGGGGCTACCCGCTGAGCGCATTGGCTAATTTCTGATAGCACAGCTAAGTTAATTATACAATTTACGTTATCACACCTGACCAGTTATATAAGGGTTAGGTCATCGGCCTGGCTTTTAATAAATATGCAGACTCTTACATATATAGCCTTCGGGTGATTCTTTATCAGTATAGCCAGTGGGAGAAATTCTTCAGTTATACAACACAGCGGGGTGTGAAATGATAACAGAGAAGCAAACTCGGCACTCACTCCACTTTTAACAACAACAACAACAACAACAACAACAACAACAACAACAACAACAACAACCACAACCACCCTGGACCAAGACGACCGCTGTCGTATGAGCATAGCCTTGCATGAATCTATAATCGATGACTACCTGACAGTGACTTCATGCGACGCCGCTGTAGCTGACCTAATGAATACGTAGCGGGCGGTTGAATATGGGTGCCAATGCCTACGTAACATAGTCATGAATAAGGAACGCTGAATTAACATTATTTATACCTGTGATAAAATTATCGCAATGGCTTTCGCACCACATCAACGTCATCATCGCAGCTATTTCCAATACCTATTCATCATGTTATATAAACATGAAGCAAACAGGTGCAAGTTTTGTTTGACGATATGTCTGGAAGTGAAGCTTGCACAAGCAATGTAGATCTAACCCTAGTTCTTCAACACAGGGCGCCGCTGATCTGCATGATTATAGAAGTCTACGTCACTTTTAAGCTCGTGCCATCTGATTATCAGGCATGTTGCGGATATGCCTGGATGTCTTACTAGTGTTATGCCAAAATCGGTGTCTCGGTCTCTTAGTAAAATCACAACAATTCTGATATTGTAACAACTCTTAATAAACCAAGTTCGAGGTGAAATTATGTTCTCTTAACGATGATGCTCAAAGTTGGACTAAAGTGCAGTTTTGTTGGAGTCGCCGTCTTGATACCTATCTGGACATGTATTTTAAGGCCTAGGGGCTTCTTGACCGAAGCCTCACGAATTCATTTGAAAGATACTGCAAGATGCCAAACAGTTTAATACCATGCGGATTCTTCATGATTTGGACTGCGGGAAGGGGAGGGGGAAAGAGAGGGTAGAAGAATGGAAGAGAAAGATATTTACTCGCTTTACGTAAGCATGATGTGACTCTTATATGATATGACTCTCATATTTCAAAACAGAAAACTAGATCTATTTCCAGTCACGATTATATTATAAAGGAAAGCCTTCATTCATTAACTCTTGTTGTCAAACCGTTTGTCAAGGTTTCTTTTCACGCTTTACACTATATCTATCTGTATATATTTCCCACATCAAACATAAAGTGGCTCAACGTAACATTATCTACATCATAAGTGCCCGTTATACAATCGGCTGGAGGGTAAACATGTGCACTGCCTGTATCGTGAGCGCAAATACAGAGTCTATAACCTAGCAAGCTCCGTCGACCACGAAAACGTGCCAAACTGCAAGGAACACAGTGTATTGGCATGCCAACAACAGATTTAGTGTTCAGATCGACGGCGCGAAAGCACCGATCACTCCACAGATCAGAGAGTCTAGGAACAGATAAACGCTATCGGCTCACGTCCAACTGATGCTCATCCATAACAGATGCGCTCAAGGTGCCCACTGTCTGTGCAGTGATTAGGCGCCCAAGAAGACCCGCAACGGTACATCTTCACATCACTTGGATAGCTCATGTTGACATAAGACTGTAGTGGGATAAAATAGAAATCCGTCTACGTCAGCCCTACCTGCGCTTGCATCAGAAGTATGTAGAGAAAATGATTACAATAACAAAGACGATATTCAGACTAAATACATGCTCTGTAATACAGGGGAAAATCTCTTGCTCATTTGCCCCTCTTCCTTCTGACATTCCTGATAAGGATGAATGTATATGGATGCCCCATGGTATGGAAATACCGGAGTGGGCGGTAGCTACATCAGTTAACATGGAACGACCCACAACTAATGGTATTACTACAACTTCCGATAATAATTATACAGTAAACACAGTATTCTCATGATTATTATTTTTATTAGGAGCTCCGCATCCATGAAAATACGGAAAAATTCTGAAATATGTGATATGCCTGATATCATTCACACTTGCATTTCAAAGCGCCTGGAAATCATTTTGAAATGAAAAACAGAAATTACAATACACGTTGATAGCCTTCTACACTAATTTATTCTGCAGCGTGTGAACTCACTTTCTGATGAAAGCAATGTTTCAGATTCCGGCCCATAAAATTGAAAGTCTAACAGGATTAATGTCCGTCGGAGGGGCGGCGAGTTGGGTGGCGATGGCAATTTCCAGGATGGAAATGTCTGAGTGAGTTGGGATGCAGCTGAAGGAAAATGGGTTATTACTAGTTTAAATTGCGTGGGACGGGAGAAGAGACAAAGGAAACAGATTTAAAGTTCGAAAACAGTTAATTTCAACATGATGGTGACTGACACCTTCAGTGCAAAGCTAGAAAGATCTGGGTTGGGTATAACCGTCAACATGTCGTCGTACAAAGATTACATTTTTTGCACGTGTCACATTTTCATTGTTTCGCCAATGCCACGTGAATATATGGTTCGAACACGATTTATCAAAGAAAAACAATACAGGATAAGTTTATTACTGAAGCAGGATAAAATAACACATTTCCATATTAAGCATATTACTTTGCCAACCCTTAAAACCGCAGTAGATCATTGCTGAAGTCTCTCTTTCGTGTATTTTCCTTTCCCCAAATCAGGCTTGTTCAGCCTCCGGCTAAAAAGAACAGGATGCTCATTACCAGGATGCCAGAACACTACAAACGCCAGAATTACATGGCAGAAGCAAGGAAATGATCACAACAAAAAGCTCGCCCACATATTTTCTCGAAGCTTGATGCAGAACTTGACTGATTTTTTTTTTTTGGTTGTTCTTGGGGGGAAGGGGGGGAGGGGCTCAGACTATCAACTTGATAAAAAGGAAAATTTTGAGATACACATGCCGTCAGTTTCTCTTCATCCTATACGAAGAGAAAAAAAAATAATGCAAAGTCTGCCGAAAAGCAAAGGAACCGTTGGTTAAGGCACGATCAGTTTAAAGTCTAACACGATAAAATAATGCTGGTATTATTAGTGTGCCATTCAGGCAGCTCCTGCCTTAGTTAAACTCTATTTTACTGACGTAAAAACAATAATCAGGGTTCAGCAATAACAGCTGTTCTCGGCAAATAGCTGTGTAAGTGACTCCTCGATGCTACTACCTCAGCAGACCAGCTCAATCAGTAACATTCACAACTCCCAGAGGAGCATGCCGCTGCATGCTGTCATTTTGTTTGATCAAGATGGACTGAGGAAAATGTGAATGTTAAGCTGTTGAAACCTGGCCCCTCCTAATCTTTTTGCAACCCAACTGTGAATTTCAGCCTGCAACTTGCTATGCTCTGACTAATTACTGCCTATCTCACTTCCCCAGGTAACATCCTTGTCATCCTAGCAGTTGCACAAAGCAAGAAACTCCAGACAGTGTCCAATCTCTTCGTGGCCAACCTGAGCATATGTGACCTCCTTTTCGTCACCGTCGTCCTACCTGTCAACATGTACACATACCTGGGCGATGGCTGGCAGTTCCACGCCATAGTTTGCAAGTTCATCGGATTCCTTGGCTACACTTTAACAGGTACTTTTCACAGATCCCAATGGATACCGTAATTTTAAAAGGAAATGGGTGGTGTTTGCAGGGCTCCACTTGGGACCTTCAATATAATGAATGACCAAAACAGAATTTAAATTAAAACAACATCCTAATGACCCAATTCTTTCCATTTCCAGTAATACCTAAACGAAAGTGAAGATGACAATCTAGAGGCATGTTTGCTGAAGTAGCATTACCGTGTCGCGTCCGGCATACCCATTCATATTATTTCCCAATAATGAACTGTACCCAGATACTGTCTAATAAGCTCAGGAAAAAAGAAAGATGTAGGCAAGGAGCTAAGGTCACTTTGGATAGTGACATTCTTTATTGTGTTTATGCATTTTTCCTTTCTGCTTGCAGGCACGACAATTATGACGATTACCCTGATAGCGTGGAACCGCTACAAGCTTGTGGTGGACGTGAGCCGGTACAAGACACTGTTCAGACCAAGAAACATGGCACTCATGTTGACTGCTACATGGCTTATCCCAGTTATTTGTCTACAGCCAGCGGTCTTTGGGGTAAGCACTTGCCCGACTTTGTGTGCATATGGCCTTTTTGTTGTTGTTGTTGTTGTGCAAGTGTAGCTGGAATTGTTTAACGTAAACTGTTGGTTGGGAAGTAATTTTGAATTGTAGGTTAATGAATTCTTTTTGTGCACACAAGTACCAGTCTCTGATAAACTAGATGGACTCTCGCACAAATATATCATACGACAACAAGCAGCAACAAAAAGGAAAATAAGGCATTGTGATAGATGTTAACAGTTAAAAGACTAGCACGTTTCATATTGTGCAAGGGAAACAATCATGAATATCAATCCTGAATGCAAGCAACAACGAATTGTATTCCTTCTTAAAAGGATGTAAGCCCCACCTTTCCGATTTCTCTTGGGAGAAAATGGAATAGCCACATTTTTAACTTTTGAAATTCAAGACATGTTAAAAAAAAAAAATTCTGATGTTTCACTTCTTTTTTTAAAAAATTATTTTTCCTCTCCAGAAATGGGGCCATTTCGGCTACATCCCGATGCTGTCCAGTTGTAACCTGGGCCTTGACAGTTCTAGCCAGAGTTTCAAGATATTCTTACTCATCGTCCGTGCCGCCATACCATGTGGCCTCATCATTTACTACTACAGCGCTATCTACGCCACCACGCGGGCCTCCCACCAAAGGCTTCACCACATATCATCCCACGCCAGCGATATCATGAGACAGCATAATCATCGGCGGGAGATGCGGCTCACACGGATGATGATCGGCATCTTCGTGGTGTTTGTGCTCAGTTACTTCCCGTGCACGATCTCAAGCGTCATCGACTGGAACCGCCTTCTCAGCAAAACATATCACATGTTTTGCCAGACCTCTGTCTTTCTCGGCAGTGCAATCAACCCACTGCTTTACGGATTCATGAATGAACAGTTCCGCAGTGCCTACTACCAGATCCTGACCTGCAGCGTCATGTGTCGTCGGTGCCGCAGCGAGCACATAACCACCAAAGAAACCACCTGCGCTGACAACGACAGAAAGACAGATGGTAAATCTGAAGAAATGCTATGCAGCCCAGTGGAAAAATCGCCCAAGAAAAGAGACAAGTTTTATCTGAGATCTGATGAGAGTGTATCAGTATCCTCCACCACAGCTGCACCAGCAGAACTGCAAAGGCAGAAAAGCTGGAGTGAAGAAGACCTCAATTTTCTGCCCCACTCGGGGACCTGTTCCACCAATCTCTTTGCCCCTTATGATCTCGCCACCAGCGGCAGCCACTGGCATGTCAACAATGAGACAGAGGCTTTGTTCAAAGTGACATCCTTTCACAGTGCTGATGAACTGCAACAGAGCTGCAATTAATCATATGCGCTACGCAGATGAACTTCCATGAAATACGATACGTACACTATGAGCAGTGTCTGACGAGACTGGAAGTCTGCCTTTGAGTACAAATTCACGTTTGCAGTTCATTGCACAGATAAACTCACCAGCAAACTGCATCGTAACATCTTAAAAAGAAATGACTAGTAACTCTGATATTCTCTGTCACTAATAAAAGCTGAGTACAATTACAATATGGAGAGCATTAAATTCCTAAAGCAAATCTCTGCACAAGACATTTCACAATGCAGAGAAAGTAGACAGGTGAAAAACTGCTTGGCCCAGTCTCTGTTTAAATGATGTGCTCAATGCAGGAACAGACCCTAAAAGAGCTGATCTGACCTTTTCTCCACGTTCCTGCTGATCACGAACAAGAATGTTTGCTGCCATGGGGCCAATATTTCAATCTCTCAACACATTCGAGTATTGGGCATGGCAGCAAATGGGTATAAATACTAATGGTGTCATTTCTCATGTACACACCACTAGCCACTGACATTTTGATCAAGAAAATGATATGAACCTGCCTAACATTTACTGGCAATACCCAGTTACTCTCATCTGACTCTGGTCCTCTAAGCTATAAATGCAGTATAACTGAGAAAGAGTATTTGGGCTCAAATGAATGATGCTGACCCAAGAAGAGTTTTGTCGAGTTATGGTTGCCAGTTTCTGCTGTTTCAAAGAAAGGATGACGCCCTGTTTTGTCACAGTACTGTGTTGCTAATTGTTGATGGAATTACATATTTGATATTATTGTATCATTGCTGATATGTGATATGCGCTGCAGTGCATTTAACTTTTAAATTAGAGATTTTAATTTCATGTACTGGACATATGTATGCTATCCTACAATTATATGTAATGTTCAAAATTAGATCTTTAAAAAAAGTTATAAAAAACTATAATCATGCTATATTAGCATCTGTAGTCCCTGCTTGAAGATGGTGCATTAACGAGCAAAAGTAGATCTAGCCTTGCATGAGTGGTGTAAGTATATAATGAAAATTTCAAGATTACCAAGTTGAAAATTGGCTTCTGGTGCTGGCTCTATTTTCATTACTGAATGCACTGGACAAATGCACGCTTTCTGATAGTTTTACAAAACTAAAGGGACAAAGTCAATATAATGTAATATAAGATCAAGCAGTTATTAAACTTAATCCTGTAAATGCAATTTTCTTGTCAACTACAAACTTCCTGACATCTACAATCATGAAATTGCTTTAACCTAGTTACCGGCAACAGCTGATGGCAAAAATTTTCTGACATCAAGATCAACATACAGGTTTTTGCTCCACATGGAAGTTGCTTTGTCATTTTTTTTTCTTTTTGTTTGCTTGTTAAAATGCACATTTTGTGTTTTTCACACCAGATCTTTGGTTGCTGGATATTTTCAACAATCTGATATCCCTGGAAACACTTGGTTAAGTTTTTGAGACCTTTTTAAAGCTAGGTTGTAAGTTTAAGTACAGCATCCCAAGCAACTGCTCTAGCAAATGCAAGATAACGGCAGCCATTATTGTATTGACACACCATAATTTTAAAAAATTCTGAAATATCACGAAGTTTACAAACAATTAACATTTAGGCACTATCATTAAAAAAATATTTGTTTTACCTAGGGCTCACAGGGTCATAAAGCAAATCCTGATTTAAGAAAGTGTCATCTGGAAAAACCTTACTTAGAAATCTTCTTACGCTAACCTTTAATTCTGGCCTAGCACATCCTACTGCACAAGGATAAGAATTATTTAACTTTTAAGTTCAGCCGAACCTAGCCTTACACAATCACGCGTACATGTATATCATAATCACTGTGACAACTGAGATTAAGGGATGATCTGCCATGTTTTTATATGTGATCTATATATAAGCACCATCCATCTAGTAAAACTGCAACCACCCTTTCTCATTTCCCACAACATCATAAAACTTGCAGGATGCAATCAAATGGTTAATCTACGGTTTTGCTGTCAGCCATACTAATTAATAGAAAAGATTCTCTTTCTAGTCTGACTATATAATATACACTCTGTCAAGTTTAAAGTGCTATAGGGCAGTTCTAAACCTGTGACTAGGGTAAATTTGACTTCAAGACCAGATGACAAACTATTGACATTTTTGAATAAAAAAGAACAAATAAAAAATCAACCTGTATATGGCAACCACCTATCAATAATGAGCACTATTTAAGGAATGGTGATTGTTATATGCAGGTTACACTATGTTTATATTCCCTGATCTAATTAATGTATGAATCTGATACTGATACTCATCGCACAAACAAGAAATTATGGATTTCATGTCTTAATGTACAGTACCCCTGTGTCAAGTTTGTTATTACATAATGTGCACTCTCAGTTGTTGTATAACTGATTGTTACAACGATCAAATTACAAATGAGGTCTCAAAGTTAATGTTAAATTAAATAAATATGGATATCAACAAAATTTTGGTCTTTTGTGTGTATGTGCATGCGTGTGAATGCCATGACAAATAAGGCTAACTGTAATTTTGTACTAAGTGGGAGAAACATTTATCAGTTTAATGCAATATCAATCACCAGTAGTGAATGTCAAATGCTAGTGTATCACAAACCTCATCAGTTTACATAGATAACATGATGTCGATTTCATCCGAGACCCTTTGAGTTTCCACTGTAACTAAAGATGTCATTAAAAAAAGCTCTATGGGAGTTGCACTTTGAACACATTCTTCAGTTCCCTAAAGTAAAACAGAGCTATGCAACTCCTTTGTGGAGAAAACAAAACTACAGAGGATCCTCAGAGGGGAAAAAAAAAAAAAACACCTTTTGCAAACAGTCCAGTTTTGGCCCTTTCAACAGGTATTTCCTGACACCTGAGGCCATGAGGGAGGCTGGGCCAACCTAGGTCATGATACCAGCAGTCTTTATCTAGTCCTCTGGGACAAGCTACAACACCACAAACTTCACAAGCTAGGTAGATCTGAGACCAACTTTAGCCAACATTGCTGAGAGTTAAACTGCTGTCAAAATAATTGCTGGCCGATCTGATAAACCAGAGTGGCATTAGCACTTAACATCCATTATCTTGAAAACAGGAGAGAAAATATAACCTGGCAATTTCTTTTCAAGCAATAACGAGGCAAGTGTAAAATATAAAGATGGAACAGCCAAAACACCACACAAAAAGACGCTGCATTGCGGAGGATAGACACTGCAGAGGGATCCTGTGCAAAGTACCACCACAGTGAAAACAAAGCTTCCTGCTGACATCATCAAAGAGACAAAATTGCACCCCACTCACAACTTTTATAAAACACTAAGTCTTTTTAAAATTTAACACATAATATACAGTATATGCAGAGCAGAATACATGGCATATACAAGAAATACAAAACAATAAAAAGAAAAGAATAAAAAAGCAGTAAATACTTCATAGCAAAATGGCAAGAAAGAGCTGATTCGCTTTTTAACTTCAACTCCACGGTACCATTGACAAACATACATAGGAATGCAGCACAGAATCATTTGCTTTCAAATTTCATAATTTTATTTTTCTCAAAAATTATGCTGCCACCCAGTGCAGTTACTCAGCACATGAAGAGCATTTTTTCAAAACTCAATAAAGGCATCTTTGCTGAAAATGTGTTGGTAGTGCATTCGGGTGATGAATAAATCAATTTATTCAAAACAAACCTGTGCTTGAAATCTGAATTTTTTTCCTTTAATTCAAGAGTTATGTCATTTAAATCAAATAAAAATATATATGCACATAGAGAGTTTACCCTCTCATATTATTTCCCTTTATTTCAAAAGCATTTTGAGACCCCATACTGAGTTTTGGAAAGACACTCTTCCTTTGTACTTGACCGAGTTTTGGAATAATGCTCTTTAACCAATGTCAACTATAATTAGTATAATTTTATAAAATGTTAACACCACACTGAGATATGATAAATAGAAAGGTATATAAAGCCAATAAAAGACTCACCTGATTACTCTAGGTCCAAAAGAAACCTGCAGGGCAAAAGAAAAGCAACTGAATTTTTACATTTTATGTATATGGAAAAGTATACATTCTCTCACATGAAACAATAATATGAATAAATTTGTATGGTGACATAATTTAGTGTCATCGCTGCCTCTGATCTAGATATGAATGCAAGTTGAGAAACAAGGCATTAAAATGCCAAATAACATTTCACCAACAGTTCAATCACTGGCTCCATTACACAATTTTGTGAGTTCTTTAATACAACAGCCATCTCATCCATATTATATTTTCACAGTCCCAGTTGGACTGATAAGAAATAGCTTCCTCTAAGTCTGACTGAAAGACTACATAATCTGACATGAAGAGTGGCGAAGAGTGGCATCTCTGGTATCACAAGCACATCAGCAAGTAATAACACAAAATGAATATGTGGGCTCCAGTTCTGAACCAGTTCAGATGAAGGAATACTGCCATGGACCAGATGAGGTACAGAGACAGAAAGGAGAGAGGACTATCTTGAAGGACAGCACCGCAATGATAATGATACAGTTCATTAATTTTTTAATCATATAGTTGTAATACAAGTCATGGACTATATCGATATTTCGACTAAATCGGTGCCATTATTAGAGAAAGCCAGAGAGAGATACTCAGATATACACTGTAGCAACTGAGACACCACACATTTTGCAACACAGAGACTGAACTATTCCTGTTGCACAACAACTTCAAGTAAGGATAGAGTCTGGTGTCATTCAGAAAAAAATCTAGTCTACCTCTTCTGATTTCCACTAAAATGTAAATACGCTGTTTACTATTTTTTTTTTTTAAACTTGACAATCAATGGCTTTCTCTCATGACAGACATCGATTCGATGATTAGACTTAAGACAATAAAATGTATCATTACCAAACAGTGAAACAGTGCTGTCCAGGGAGAAAAAGCCCAATCCAATCAACATCTCATTTGTCTTGTCTGATTTAAGATCCTAAATAGATCTAAATTTAATGTAGGCTATCTCGAAGGACAGCACCGCAATGATAATGATACAGTTCATTTAGTCATAAACAGGTCATGGACTAGATCGATATTTTGACTAAATCTGTGCTGTTGTTAGAGAAAGTCGATTTGTAGCCTATAATGCCAATGGGGGAGTGGGGTGACTGAATGGAAGGTAAATGTAAATTGTCCAACAATTAATAACAATAAGAATGCCGACTGTCTAGACTAGACTAGATCTTGATATCACACCAAGAAAAAAGGGCTTTCTCTAACAACAGCACCGATTTAGTTGAAATATCAATCTAGTCCATGACCTGTCTATGACTAAATGAACTGTAGACTATCATTATCGTTGCGGTGCTGTCCTTCGACCCGAAAAATGAGCACATCAATACCAATCACTGACCAGTGGAAATTATCTTCAGTAGTAATTCAATTGTATTAGGAAAGAGAAAGGTCTGAAGGATGTCACAAAAAATAGACTAATCATTCTCAATTCTGTGCGTCTTTGACTTTAGACTAGACTAAACTAGACTCTAGACTAAATCTAGATACATGTAGACTAGTAGTTAGTGTAGTAGATTAGTAATAGTTCTGGCTTTCTCTAACAACAGCACCGATTTAGTCGAAATATCGATCTAGTCTTCTAGTCCATAACCTGTCTATGACTAGATCTAGATCTAAATGAACTGTATCGTATCCTTGCGGTGCTGTCCTTCGAGATAATCATAGTTCTAGTAGAGTTTAGAGTAGTCTAGACTCTAGCTCTACTAGAACTCTAGGTAAAATCACGGAATAGGACCGATCTTGTAGCTAAACCAATGACTAAATGAACTGTATTAATGCAAGAGCGGTCCTGTCCCAGGAGATAGCCGAACTCTAAAATTAAAATAGATCTAGATTCTAGATCAGTAGACGATGCCCGTTCAGTGCTGGTTTACCAAGGCAAACCAACTGACTCTTTTCAATCCCAGCTTATGCCTCACGAATTGTCTCTTGTTAGGGGTGTGAAGCTTAATTAGAAATCCTTGCTAAATACGACATGAAAATCATACTGTAGACTAAATCCAACTTTTGGAATCAGCTCAAAATGAAGGATTTCTATAGACCAAATAACTGAGTCACCATTTCGATTATTTATACCCTTGACCACCTCAATTTGCTTGTAATAGATATTCATAAGTAAAGATTATGAAGTATTTGTTAAAAACAAAACAAAAAGCAATCAATACATTCACTGATCAATCGAATTTTCACCGATTGAATTCTTGTCAACTTTCGATTCCTCTCTCACCTGTATTATCGACAGAAAAAGGAAGTGCAGGCAGCTTCCGGTTACCGATTTTCAGATTTTCATATTAAATGAGCTCCCTTGATTCTGATCTCATACTGAAAAATCTAGAGTAGAGACCTTTATACATCATTTTGGTTACTTTGGAAAATTCCCTCTGTTGGCATGGCTTTCAGGATGAGATAAAGATGCTCAAGTACGCTAAATACTCCCTCTCGTTTGCATTTATTATTGCTGCATTGTCTGTTGGCATTAATGTCTCGTTTCCATTTCCCTTGCTTGTTTTTTAGATTTACCAGAAAAATTAGATGCAGAAAGACAAACTGGACGACTCTTGCCAATGCCATTGCACACGATTACTGATTACTGATTTGACTTGTGCTCTTTCTCAGCTTTTTCCAACTGAGAGATCTACAACAACTGACGCTTAATTCCATTCATATTAATACACTCAATGTGATATGAATTTGTTTGCACGCTTTTCACTTCTGGCACATAAGACCTATAAGAAATGGGTTAGAGCACCTCAAAGTAATCAATGAGTTACGTGTATTCGTTCCCAGATATCCATGTTGCTCGAGCTCATAAGAAGAAAAATGGCAGACCAGTAGGCTAACTTATGTTGTCGACACCGTTTCCGAAATGAACAGACCTTTATTGAACATTTTTAAGGGGGCTACTTTATAGCAGACCATATGCATAAAAAGTGACGGATTCAACAAAATTCTAGGACCCTTCCAAGGTGGGTTGGAGTCTGGGCAGGGTTAGGATTTGCGGTGCAGCCTTCGACTTCGACACTCAACTCAGTGACACATTCATATTATTCATAAAGTGACAGTGTCATTACTTTTTTCATTAGTCATTACGTCATGGGAGGAATTCCATATGTGTGCCAGATAGATTTCCGCAAGCAACACACCGAACCAACAACATACCTTAACCCTAACTCTAACCCTAATCGCTAACCCTAACCCTGACCCTGGTAAAGACTGTGATGTTGGTTCGGTGTGTTGCATGTGGAAATCTTTCTGGCGGCACACATATGGAATTCCTTCCGTCATTACTAACAGTTATCATTACAGTTAAATTACAGTGATTACAGTTTACTCATAGATACTGGACTCATTGGACTCTTACTAGACTATCCTAATGAAAAATAGTGGTGGAGTCAAAACTGAATCAACGCAACGGGCTGATTTTTGGATAGGATTTTCGGCTTTCTCTCAGGGATGCCAATTTTCTGGATAAATCCGGATTTTTCGGCGTTTTTAGCAGTGAGAAAGAAAACCCAGATATTTTGGGGTTTTGAACGGCAGAGAAAAAAAATCCAGCGTTATCCGGATAACAGTCATGAAAATGAAATATGCGAAGGACGAATAGCAGGAAAGCCGGAAGTTAGATATTTTACAAACTTCCTGAATGCACGGGCAGATGCCTCTAACGAGGTCAGAGGAATACCGGTGCTATATTTAGCACTCGAACTCGCGGAAAGTGTAAACAGTGCACTCGGGCATGATTCAAGAAAGGACAGTGATGTAAAATCCACAGTCCTACTTAGAATCCATTATTTTTTATAAATTATTATTTATTATTTTAAATCTGATTACATCCGTAAGTTGAAAGAAGATGGATACGCGTGGTGCACACTGTGCAATAATAAACTACGGCACACCGGGAAAGAAGGCACCTACCACCTAAGCTCCATGCTTCAAGGAATTGTCACATCCTAACAGGAGGATTCCGGCGAGTTTCAAGGACATTAAAGAGAAAGAGAATGCAGCCAAGCCTTCAGTAGCTTTTTTTGTGAATTTGGCCTGGACCATTGAATCCAGCTCAGTCTGAACTGCAAGTCAAACACTACTCATTTGTGCATAATTAAGACCAAATAAGAGATGACAAATTAATGTGCGTTATAGGTAAAGAGATGGTAACATAATAAATCTACACCTTGTTTAAATTTCACGGTAATGTATTCTGAAGTGTAATTGTGAAAAGAAGGATTAGATTTTTATCTTAAGTGACTGTTTGCAGTTCCCTCCCACCTCTGACTATGGCTATTCGTTGCTGTGTGTAGGTATATTTGTGTATATAATATACTTCATCTGTGCAGAAGAAATTTAGGTTATGCAGTCACAATTCTAAAATTGACTTTCCCTTAAATTTTGTTTGGTTTTAATGTTTACTTTAGTGCCTTATAATTGTGGAAAATGATTCAGAATTAAAAGCATAACGGTTGGGTTGGCTACTGTCACAAATGTCGATACACCGCGCACTCGAGCAAGTTTCAGGTTTTTTTTTGGTCTGGCATTGGCATCCCTGTTCTCTAACAACGGCACCGATTTAGTCGAAATATTGATATAGTCCATGGTTTGACTGTAAATGAATTGTATCTTTATCGTTGCGGTGCTGTCGACATTGCCGGATTTCCATTTGTGGTAACTGGCGACAAGGAGTTACGCTAGCTTCGACTGATGCTCCTGTCTTGATGGGCATTAGTGTTAGGCTGTTAGGGTTAACGGGTAAGGTTAGGGTTAGGGCTGTATTAGTACGTTATTTGGAATTAAAGTAGGACACGCACATCAAAAATAATTTTCTGTTTTTCAGTACTTTTTCTCTATAAAACTTATCTATGATGCCCACCGAGTCAATTCTGCGAAGAAAGAGCATCGTTCTGTAATCGTGAGCGTATGTAATATGACGCAATAAGGAGAGCCAGAGTTACCGGGTTTGGCCCTTGCGTCCAGAATTATTCCCCTTCCCCGATCAGCAGAAGCCTGTGGCAAAAACGCTGACGTCACTAACGTTCCAGCGGCTACAGACACCTCTACCTGACAATGTATTATTCAGCTTTTAATTAAGGTTCTGGTATTCCAAATTCAAAAGTAAAGTTTGATAGTGTAAGCCAGAAAAAGTATTCTGCACTTTTATTGCCTCAGCATGATTTTGTTTGGCATATCTACTGTTCACAGAGGAATTAAAACATTCATACCCACCCGTCCGCAGAGCACTGGCTAGACAGCTTGGCCATGTGGCAAGAACGTATTTGACGTAAGCTTATGGGCGCAGTGGTTGTAGCAATTTGGACTTTCATTAATGTAACCCTGTGGGTTGTCTGGGGCCAGCAGAGTCGTTATATCATTATGACAAACACTTGAAAGACTGTTTTATTGGAATAATAAGGTATCGTATGATTTAATATGGTCTGTAGGACGGTGCAGTCTTCCTTTAAGGTACTGACCATAGTTGTAGGAGTTACCACATGAAAATCCTTCTAATTTTTGCAATCAGTCTTTAAATAATTGGCTATCTCGAAGGACAGCACCGCAGTGATAATGATACAGTTCATTTAGTCACAGACAAGTCATGGACCATAGCGATATTTCGACTATAAGTAAAATTAAAGAGGCAAGTTAGGGAGGAATTCCTAATAATGATAATGAGACTCACTCCTGATGCTTCTGTCTGTCATTTTAAACTATTTAGAATTTCAAGTAGTAGCTCTCATTGAGTGATGGATGCTTGGGCTTGGTTGGCATTAGGTTTAGGGCTAGGGTCAAGGATAAGATTTGGGTAGGCATGAGTTCTTGTTAGGGGTGTGAGACTTATTCAAAATTCCCTACATAAATTATCTTATAAACTCAAAAAATAAATATTAACTTTATCTAAAGTTACTTGTTTCTGGAAACAACAGCATTGGTGCAATGCTCTCCAGACAGCTTCATACATGCATTGCTCCTAGTACAAAATCCAGCAAAGGGTCTGTTTTTCCTAGCTGTCCATATTGTTATCTGAGTGTGTAATCATGCTGATTTTCCTGCAAGATTTCATCTTCTTCCGTTGCTTCTGCATCTAGACATTACTGACATTCTTTGTCAGTAATACTAATAGTGGTCTTTCCTTCCCTCCCGCCCTTACCACTGAATATCAATGACATATCTCTCTATATTTCTCTTTTGTCATACTTTATGGTCCCAGACACCTGGTCCTAGGCTTCATAAAGGTTTTGACTGAATTTGTAGCACCAATGAAATCATGACAGAGTTTGATTACTTGTACTAAACAATCTTTTACTCTTTGTTTTCCCCCACAGATGGATGGCTGATTATGTGACCCCTAATTGTCAAGTTCTTAAGAACACAAACTGGAATTTTGTTGCAGTGCAGAGTGCTTTGAAAGTGGTGCAATGTTAGAAATGGCAGAGTCTGAAAAGGTGGAGTTTACTTATGCTGATGCAGACAAACATGAGTTTGAGATTGCAGGTAATCATTTTAGAGTTATCCCTGGGATAAGATTTGGCTATATATTTATTATTGTTTTTAAATTTGTTTTTCCTTTCTTTGTGCAAAGTTCATGCGACATGATCAAGATGGCAGTACTGTTAACCTTACTACAGTGCGAAACTGCATGTTTGGCTCTGCAGGTGAAGATTTTGGGATGCTAAGCTTTATTATTATTAACCGCATTTGTAGCTATGGTAGGCACTTGTGCAGTTTCATAGTTTGTTTTAGCAGGGCAATGTTAGAAATTTGTGTGGGAGGCGGGTATGTGGCCAGTTTTAGATCAGCATTCAGCATTTACTAGAAATTAAAATGACCACGGTTCCTCACAAATGCATCCCAACTAAGCAGATGTTGATGCTTTAAAGTACTATATACCATCTATGACTTTGATTGTCAGAAGCATTCTAAATCAAAACATTTAGAGAGGCTGGTCTAGTTGTGATGTGCTGCAATTGCCATGTGATTTCACTCGATTTTATTTAACTTCCAGATATAAATTTAACCTTCTTTATCCTCTCTACAGAGCTCTACAGCTATACAGAAGAGCCGGAGTTCGCTTCAAATCAAGCATGTTTTGAAGAAATGGCCAAGGCTCATGGTAAGATTATATATTTTTACCTCTCTATCTCAGATTCATACAGAATCATTACAGTCTTCTGTCCTTTCATAAGGAACAAGACTAACACCCCATTTTACAAATGGGCAGGCAGGCAACGCACCAGCAGCGAAAGAATACCTAGCGCACCGAAGGGCGTCATAGACGAATGCATTAGACTCCGTGAAAAAGTTGGACGATTGGGGAATCGGGCGGATTGAAAAGATCTATCGGAGATTGTATTTCGTTGCTGTACACATTCTTTTTTTTTAAAAAAGGGTAAAAAAAATAAAGAGGACTGATATGTATAGTTACTTTTTGTGTATTTTTCTACGAATTTAGGTGAAAACAGCAAATTTTACGTTACGTAGTTCTCAAGAAATCTGTGACACAAATTTGGCTGAAGCGTTTTATTAATATAGATTACTCTAGGATGTGCTTAAACCATCTTTGTGTAGGACATTTTGAAAGAAATCACCAACACAATTTCATTTGTGATAATATTTAGAGCCATTCTTTTTTCAAATTAGAAAAGACTTGCAAACTTTTTTTTCTGATCTGTACATCATTTATGAAATGCTTTACAAATTCTTAAGTTTCTGCGTTTGTTATTGTTGGTTTTATTTTCAAGTTTTGACTATGACAACCACGCAAGTTTTGTAACTTCGGGAGGAAGATAAGCTGACACAAACAGAATTACCATGTGTTTCTTTGGAATACTGTGTTATTGGCAGGTATTATATTATTTTCCACTTCCTTGGCAGGGTTTGAGAAGTGGACAGCTCTGACAAGAGATGACCAGATGAGGTTTGTGGTCAGCCTGCAGGATGACCTAGAGTTGACAGAAAGAGACAAAAGAGTCAAGGCTATTCAGGCGCTATTGTACTTAGTACAGGGTAATCAGATATTTTTTCTCTAATGGTGATATCTGTTAGCTCACTGATAATGATATGATGATAGTGTAATAATGGAGCAGAATGCTGTTGCTTGATGTGATGGAGTAAATATCCCATAGACTTTCAGCCTAATAAGTAATTATGTAGAATTTCTGTTTCGTTTAATTTTAACTAGTTCTGTATCAAGAAAGTAATTAGTTCTGTATCAATAAAATATGTACCAATTCCCTCATTGACTCAAAAATTCCATCATTTCAGAGGGGGAAAAAATTTCCTTTGTGACACTTTTAGAGATAATCATCGTTGAAATATTATGGTGTTTGTGTTGATGCAAGTAGGTCACAACATTTCCTGTCTGACAAAGTCCTAAAAAATGTGTTTTCCTTTGAACTCCAATTTCTTACATTTTATTTTATTCACCTTTCAGGTGTATACGGGGAATGCAAGTCTCAGGACCATATGTATGAAGTGAGCAGGCACAGTGTGCTGTTGTACCTTGAGCTTGGCCTGTTTAGTTCTTTGGTTCAGTTGTTGTCCATGGAAGTCGAGTAAGTATTCCACTAGATGTTTCATTTGTATATCATCCTGGAATTTCAGGAGTTTGTGGAGTTATGATGCAACAAGAGAATAGTATTGACCTGAATCCAACTCTATGCCTTTATTTTTTAAATTCTCCATCTAATTCTCCATACTACAATAATAATTAACATGAGAGGAGTTATGAAAATATGAGGGCTTTGTGTTCCAGTACAATTGTCATTCTTTAGGTGGCAGAGAAAAAAATTCAGGACTTGAGACCAAAAGACTAAGGGTTGAATGAGTTAATGAAAGGTCATGTTATTTATGTGTATGAAAAGTATTGTAAGTTGAAATGAGCACTATAGGATTCAACTCATTGTTACTGTATCTTACAGAAACAGCACATCTGCCCTCCTGGCCCTGAGAAAACCTGCAGTTTCTATCACAGACAGTAAAGAATTAAGGTAGGAATCATATATACAGGTACGATCTGGGTTTTAAAATGTCATATTGTTGCATTTGAAAGCCCAATAAGTTATAAGCTACTCAATGAATTTTCCTTTTCACTATGACCTTTTGGAAGTCATGAGGACAAGATGACAACCAAACATCATGAATGTTGTTGAGGGATTGTAGCTAAATATCGGATGATGTTGATGAGATCCTAATTAGTTAAACAGTCATATGAAAGTGTTGTGAGGGAATAAAAAAACTGGCTCACACTTTTCAGTAATATTTGTCTGAGGCTGGACATGCAGGCATTTGCACAGAATGAATATGAAGCAATTGCTGCTGATGGTATCCAGTTTATCGAGGTGATCATACTAGAGCAGTGGAAGAAAAAGCAGAGCATGAGCAAGAGAAAGAGCTGGATTTTATGAGGCTAAAGGAACTGTGCGTAAAGATAGGCAGCATATGAGTATCAAGACTAAGTTTGCAATAATAACAGAATATTGCTTGATTAACACTGTTGTTAGGCACTGTTAGCACGAGGGGTAAATGAGAGAACACCAGAAGAGCCGATTCATCTGGGAACAATTGCATTGGAAAGTATTAATGCACAGTGTTCCTGCAGAAATTACTTTCTTTATTCTGCTGGGTTTCTTTGGGTCTTTTCTCAGCCTTTTCCTCACCTTTCCTTAATTTTTTCAGGTTTATTTTGAATCTCTTGTACACTATGGTGGAGACTGCCCGCACATGTGATATAGGAAGAGATGCCAGTGATCCACTCTCTCAGAGATTGCTGGAGGCACGGGAGCTCTTCAAGGAAGAGTTAGGTTAGTATTACAAAGCTTGGAGATCATTGTGATTCAAACAGCTCTGTAAAGTTCAGTAATTTTTTTCTGAAATGACAAATCCCAAAGAGGTTCCAGTGTATGGGAGCCCACATGTTAATGCATGACACACTTAAAAAAAGAGGGTGCGGGTCTGATGTATCCAATAGTCATAGTTCTATGTCACCATGTTCTGTTTATGAGACATTGAGTTGAATGCCTGCTAATTCTCATTACAAATATATAGTGATGCATGTCATTATCAAGAGTTGCTATGATTCACTCACAATATAAATTTAAAGAAGTGATACAGAGGAAATTACCATAGTTCTTGTGCATGGATGACAAATTTGTGAAATGTTGGAAAAAAGAAAGTATTCTATTTCATTCAGATTTTATATATATGATAATCACATTCATTCAAAATCACAGCAAATTTAACATATGTCCTGCTATGTGAGTTGACCAGTTTTATTAGCTTCTCTCTTGAATTTCAGTGCAACCTGTGTTTGGGGATGATCCACTCTCAGTGCTTCTGTTCACCATGGTAACACGCTTCTGCAGTGGCAGTGCCCCACATTACCCTATGAAGAAGGTTCTACTTCTGCTGTGGAAAGTAGTTTTGGTATGCTTTGTATGTGAATGCAATGGACCAGTGCCACTAAATAGTGCAGCTGACATGAATTAGTCAGTGTGGGTTGGTGGTGTACGAAACAAAGACCGAGATTGTGGTTTCAGTTGAGCAATCTGTACTACGTTGGCAGTATGATTGTGACCGCCATTATTCATTAAAGTATGGTGATTAAGTGTTAGGTTAAGAAAGGGAACTAATGTACGAGCATAACGTGAAAGAAACACTGGTAAATATGAAGAAAAATAGTAAATGTAAGAAAGTGGATGTGTGATGGTGAGAGAGAGGGCAGTTTTATATCTTTTTTTTTCAACTGATATTATATGCCATATAGTTCCAAATAAGCTTATGAAGTTTCAGTCGTCATTGTTCAGTTATTATTTGCTCCCTATGCATGGCCTTATGGGAGACATATGTATGTCCCCAGCTTACTTTAGGTGGTCTCCGAGAGTTGGAGCAGCATAAGAATGAGGTGCGTCAGAAGCATAACCTGCCTCCTCTTAGTGAGGACATATATGCTGTGTGTGAGACCATGAGACCAGCATCCCCGCCAGCCTCGGCAGCTGACCTCATTGAGCACCAAGTCCCAAGGAGAGGGCTTCGAGGGGGAAAGAGGGTGAGCCGTAAACTCCGCTGAACTTAGTTTTGTTTGTTCTCATTGCTGTGGGAAGTGGGGCTGCCGAAGACAGTTTTGTAGAGGTGTAGGTTTTGCTTGTAAGTAGTAGGTGCACAGTGGTAGCAGTAGTTGCTGATGTTCCCAACACCTCATAAACAGTCATGAAACCAGCACATTGGGTGTTTAAGGACCATAGATGCTCATCATAATATGCACAGCACCAGCAGTAAACAGCAACCCATGAGCAGTTCTTAGTACAGTCGACTCCGCTTAATCGCCTTCCGCTTAATTGCCTTTTCCGCTTAATCGCTTCATTTCATGGGGAACCGAATTTTTTCTATATACAAGTCACTGGATAATCGCCTCTCACTTCTGATAATCGACCACTCTTCAGCGGCCGTGAATTCAAAGATCAATGGCTGAAGGATTACAGTTGACAAACAAATATGTACACAGATGGTTTAACTGCGCGCCGGATGGCAGACTGGTTGACTGAGTGACAGCTGCCACGCCGAAATAGGTGTGATAAGCCTTTCCTCCCCACCTCCCCCTCCCCCTGTCCCCCTTCGTCCCATGCTACGCATCATCGCCATTGCCCGTCAGATATGCTAATGAATCGAAAGCCGTATAGTCTCATCCCACCCCACGCCTTCTGTCTCAGCAAGGCGGATAATGTAAACATTGTATTGTGCCTGTCTGGTGGATTTCGGCTTGGTCAGAGAACGTGTCATATGGATGAACAGTCGATCCCGACCGTGCCATCCTTCTCCTTATTGTCTGCTGGGCTACTGTGAGGTGGCCAATGAGAGAGACCACGAAGATCAAACATTTTGTGTGCGACAACACTGCAAACGCGAGTCTGTCCTGAGTCTGGCGACAAGAAGGCGTCAGTGCACCACATCAAACCACAACATCAGAGAAATTTAACCCCATTACCAAAAATATGGCCGAAATTACCTTCTCCGCTTAATCGCCCACTTTTTCCCTGATCCCGAGGAAGGGCGATTAAGCGGAGTCGACTGTACTTCACTGTTATCAGGGCTGCATTGTAAATGGAGGTTTGCCTATGCTCATGACATGCTATGTCCTCCACCACTTAGTGTACATAAATTCACGGATTTGTTAGCTTTGTTGGACTTTCGGCATTGGACTTCTTGCTCCCAACCATCAGCTTAGGCGGTTGGGAAAGTCCCATGATGTTGTCGGTAAATCATGAGTAAGTGTAAATATTAGAGCATAGTTAAATCTAACTAACCCTGACACCACGTACAACTGACTGTTTGACTATCTTCATGTGCTAAAGCTGGGTTTAGGGGCAGGAGTAGAAAAAATAAAGTGCAAATAAGGGAGATCTTGGACAATGATAATATCTAGTGACTGTCCGAAGTTCACTCTTACTTCCTTAACTTGACTCCTAATCCTGTTCTTCACCCTAAACCAAGTTCTAAGTGAGAGTGTTCCAATATTTTCCCTACAAAAACTTGCCGGAGTTCCAGGTTCAAGAATAGTTCAGGGTAATGTCATGTGCAAAAACGCAACCCTTTATTTCAGTTGAGTGAATTTCACTCAGAGGGGTGGGAAAATTTACACTGCAGCCCTCAGTATGTTTGTAGGTCATTGATATTGTTTGTTAAATGTTCGAGAAGAGTGAGATATTCTCCCTTTACCTGCTAAACTTTTGTCAACATGTGAGAGCCATATTCCATTCGTATTAATTATTATTTGTGGCACACCAGTTCACACATTTCAGGACCTGATAATATTTTTGTAGGGCAACCAAGATCATCAGACTCAAAGACTGTAACTGGTTAGTTATGAATATCAAACGTTGGTCTGACTTTTGAGTTGAGAAATTCAGAGGTGGGGGATGTTTGCGCTGAGGCTGATTTACTGTAACAAGAAGTGACTAATCTGAAGGAAAAAATGGATGGTGGGGGATTTAGGAATGCTTTGTAAATGGCATGTTTTTCAAAATTAACATTTGTCGCCTTTTATAAGATGCATAATCCGATATATATTATGAGGAAAGGTTGGGATTTGTGAAATGTTTCATTTTTGGCATTTTCAAAATACTATGAAAATTGTGTGAAATTGGTACCAGTAATCAGATGGCTTGTGGCATATTTTGCTTCATAGTTGTCTTCGTATTGGTGCCTTTATCAGGTGGATGATACATTGAATAGCAGCAGTAGATAGTGCATAGCTTGTTCATTTGCTGTGAACATAAAATGGTATCATTGCTGAGGACGGCTAGTGAAAAGATCAGCAGCTGTACCAATGCAGTATTAAGAAATGAGGCAACTAGTTAGAAACAACCATGTATCGTTGTCAGTAATATTTTTTTTTTTTTTTACATGTAGGCTCCCTCCAATATTCAGATTTCTTTAGAGTGGTGGTCTCCTTC
Source organism: Ellobium chinense (assembly GCA_033807755.1). Taxonomy (NCBI): domain Eukaryota; kingdom Metazoa; phylum Mollusca; class Gastropoda; order Ellobiida; family Ellobiidae; genus Ellobium; species Ellobium chinense. Next base: position 2,480,798 of record JAWQUT010000016.1, on the reverse strand, counting down.
ATTTTTCCTTCTTGGAAATATTTTATCTTGATTTGGTTACATTATCTCGTGACCTCATGCTTTTGCTCATCTCGTAGTCTGAAATATTTATCCCTTCCTTCTTCTTATCCTGAATAGTTCGTCATCATTCAGACAGGAATAAAATCCAAGATAGATCACATTTATTTTTCTGAATTTATTTTCTATCTTGACCGGACCCAGTGACCTTCAAGACATCAGCTTTTATGATGAAAGACCTTTTGAGCCTTCCATTTGGACTGAAAATCAGTAGCGTATTACATGATTAATGCAAAAGCATAATCACCAAAATCAGGATGGATTAAGGTTTTTGTGACATAGTTCTGTAAGACTTGGTTTATAGAACACTGCAATTTTTTTTTGACTGTATACCATCAGCAGGAATACATAAGCTAGCTGAAAGAAATTTATCAATGGCAAACTGAATGAAAACCTGCACAAATTTGACATACTGTATGCCTAAATTGAAATCTTCAAGACCTGCCAACCAATTTTAAGCACACTTTGGATTATCTATGATAAAAAAAAAAAAAAGAGGATCATCTGCCTCAGCCTTGAGTAGGGCAGCCAAGATCATCAGACTCAAAGAACTGTAACTGGTTAGGAATGAATATCAAACCTTGGTCTGACTTTGAGTTGAGAAATTCAGAGGTGGGGGATGTTTGCGCTGAGGCTGATTACTGCAACAAGAAATGACCAATCTGAAGGTAAAAATGGGTGGTT
>JAWQUT010000016.1:2435593-2480043 GCA_033807755.1 Ellobium chinense | reverse complement strand
GGGGGAGGGGGGGGGTTAGGAATGCTTTGTAAATGGCATGTTTTTTGAATTAACATTTGTTGCATTTTATAATATGCATAATCAGATATTTGAGGAAACTTTGGGATTTGTGAAATGTTTCGTATTTAGCATTTTCAAAATACTATGTTTAGGTATATTTGCAAATTAAATAGAATATCTCATTTTACACTAGTTTAAATTCTCATCCCTGTATGTAGGGGAACTTAAGAGTACCTATAATTAGGTTTTTTTTTAGTTTGTAATTCAGTGTTTACTAAATCCTCAGTATTCTTTAATATTGTGTAGAATTAATTTCCATTCTCCCATGCTCCAATTTCTTGTTCCCTAGTGCCCCCATGTTTTGCTGCCTCCACCCTCCCCTCACTTTCTCCCCCACCCTGAACCTCTTGTCAGACATTTCCCTCCCTCTCGTGCCTTCCTCTTCCCCATAACCCTCAAACCAACAGCCCGCTCAGTCAGCCACCCTGGTCTCACTAATGCACAGTCTCCTCATCCTCACCATTTATGCACCTCAGCACCTCTTGCCTTGGTTTGTTTTGTCTTTTTGTTGTTGTTTTCAACTGATGCATGGATGCACCACCTGATTTTTTTTTTGTTTTAACTGTTTTTAAATGCTTTTCCTCCTGTTTTTATTTTTCTTTCTGTGTGTGTATGTTTCAACCCTATGAAACCATCACAGTAAATTTAGCATGTGCACAAATATTGCTTACCATCTTATCTACATATCTACCCTTGACTATTAGATCAATCTGTGGCAAAGTATTTGATGTAAATTTTCATCTTTCTTAGTATAATTTATAACATTCATATCTCATCCAGGAATGCACATAACACTATTAGTACTAAAACTGCATCGTGATCCATGAGTGACATACTGACACTTGCACTGTCTGTTGTATATGCACATATGTATGTATGCTCTGATACATTAATTGCCTTCAATACAACTTGTCTAGATTTTTTTTCAACATCTTTTCTTTTTAAATTTAATGCATCCTGTACTTGTAAGGTGTGTTAGCATTTTGGTAGGTTTCTTTACTGAACAGTATTATTTTATTGTATCATATTGAGCAGAGATGTTGACATCTTAATGATGAGGATAAAACAAAGCCAGAGACTGCTTTCCTTAGGGAATAAATCTACCCTACTACCGAGTCTTTACAAATCACTATCAAGGAAGTTCTTATATGTATTTGAATAAGTGTGGGCTCCCAGAATTTTTTTTTTGAGTACCCTCATATATGTGCTTTCGGTATCTGAATCCCAAAATTTAATGTGGCGACTGCTTCTTTACTTTCTGGCATCCCACCTGCTGATCAAAATCCCATCAGTTATTGTTTTCATGCAAGATTTTGTATCTGTTTCCCTCTTCCTACTCATTCAGGCATTTAGCCCACATGATGACAAAACTCCAAATAAATATAAAAGACCCTAGGGGACATTACATACACCCAAGGTTATCCTTTAAGGAAAAAAAAAATGAAAAAAAAATTTTTTGTAATTGTGTATTTTAAGAATGTAAATTTCTCTCATTAATTTTGCATTTTGAGGCTGTGTAGTTTGCTTAATGGTAATAAAGAAATTTACAGTGAGATAGACTGGGTTAGAAATGAGAATGAGTAAGATTAAGACATAATCATCCCTTTCCCTGGGTTCTTGTGGGTGCTTAAAAGCCCTTAAAAGTTGAGGTCCTTATGTAGTGCTTAGTTTTCTCACAAGTTGTTCGGAGTCCTTAAAAATTTTTATTATTTCAAAGAAAAGGTCCTTAAGTCTTATGGTATTAGTAATGAGGATGTTAAAACTATTTTTATTCTGGAAATAAAATAAAATAAAATTAATAAAGTAAAATAAATAAAATAAAATAAAATAATAAAATATGAGTTCAGTCCATCATTTTCTGTTTACAGTTTTATTTCATTCTTACATGCTGTGATAAGCTGCAAATAGATTTGTCGAAAAGGTTCCTTGAAAAGACATCAATTTTGTACATGACAAGGTAGCATGAGCCCTGTTTCCAGTCATGTACTGTATTGTCTATATAATGCAGGCAACAACTGCATGTGTGAAAAAAAAAAGAAGAGAATTTCAGGTTTGATCATTTAATAGAGATATTTCATGTGAATGTATCTAAACACTTGTAAAGCTGGGCACATATATCATGTAGGATCTTGTACTGTGCATAAACATAATATCAAGATTTGTCTCGGTAGGGAAGACATTGTTACTTTGGCCGAGTCTCAGATACTCTCAGCACATTGGTCTTTTTCCAACTTCGAATTAATATCTCCATTACCTCACAAATATAATGACAGGTATTGATTCATAGTCGGCTTATTTTGTTTTCAGCGTTGCACATTTCACTCACATTTTGACACATTAATCACCTCCTTCAGAATGTGTTGACAATCCATAACGTTCAGAACAAATTTGAGAACCTAAAAGGAGTTTTTTGCATTGTTTGGAAAGCCTGTCACATACTCTTTTCACAAGAATCTTCACTAACTTTATTATATTGGACAACTTTTATTTAAACAGCATTAAACCCCACAGCATCTCTAAGGTTTGCATTGCTTTACAAATAAAACCAGGTTTCAATCTGTTGTGTATAACAATCCGGCCTATTTTCTCTTTCTTGTTTTTTTTTTTTTTTTTGCCCCCTCCCTCCCTCCTTCTCTCGCTTGCTTGCCTTGCGTGGCTTGCTGACCTGGCTGGTTGGAAACCCTTGTCCCCCTGCTCTTGGCCTGCGCTATCTTCGTGGGGCCCTCACTTAAATCAGAGTTTGGTCAAACAGAGCAGCTTGGATGACTCTTTCGAGGCGGGACTTGCACGAGACGATGACGATGACCTGATGGATGGTCTCAAATCCAACAGTGATGATGACTCGCCCCCAACCCCACCCCGCCCTGCCACACCAACTGTATCTCATAGAAGTCTGCCATGGAAGCCAAAAGTTCGGTAAGCATTCTTTACATGAAGCTTTGCTAGAACTTGTGGCCTTTATTCAGTACTTAATTACAAAGGTTGATCAATAGCTAAGTGTGTCTTAATCTTCTTAATATTTGGAATACAAGGGCTAAAACTCTTCTCTGGAAATTGAAAGGTGGAGAGGGAGGGGAGGGGAGATGCCTGTTTTCTCAGGAGACACTGTTGTTTTGTTCTTCATCTAGTGACCCATAACAACAGAACTTTTAGTGGACTTTGGTCTGTTATCATGGGTTCATTGTTGTAAATCCAAATCTGCATGACACTCTGGTTTATAGAATTGCTTTCTGTCATTCCCATGTGCATTGTGAAAAGAAGAGTTTTGGATTAATTAAGTAAAGTCAATCTAGGATGAAGTTGACTTGTATAATTGCAGTTGACTTGCATCTTCCACTCAATTACAGCATCATCTACATAGCAGATTTACTGTATTTCTATAAAAGTCACTCCCTTTTAATCACAAATTTTTCCATGCTACCAAGGAGTTGCTTCTGAAGAACGGAGTTTATTATTTTCAGTTTTTCTTTCCTTGTGAGGAAATTTCATTTAGTTTCAGTTTTTTATCTCTAATATCCCAAGCATCCACATCCTACTTTGTCTTATCTTGGCACGCCTTAAACCTTTTTCTTTACTCTCTCGACCCAGCAGCCATTTGTGCTTGTGCCATTCGGCGGTATGCCATGGTGTGGCATGCACAGGTTTCACCAGCTGTTTATGGTTTTATTATAATTTCCAAGGTCTGGGTTAGTGGAAGGTACTTTTATCATAAACAAGACTAACACTCCATTTTCTCAAATGGGCAGGCAGGCAACACACCAGCGGCAAAAAAATACCTAGCGCACCGAAAGGCATCATAGACGAATACATTAGACTCCGTGAAAAAGTTGGACGATTGGCGAATCGGGCGGATTGAAAAGATCTATCGGAGATTGTATTTTGTTGCTATACACATTCTTTTTTTCAAAAAAGGGTACAAAAAATAAAGAGGACTGATGTGTATAGTTACCTTTTGTGTCTTTTTCTACGAATTTAGGTGAAAACCGCATGGTTTTACGTTACTTAGTTCTCAAGAAATCTGTGACACAAATTTGGCTGAAGCATTTTATTAATATAGATTACTTTACAGTGATGCAGCTGAAAGGGAATTACTTCATTGTCTCAATTGGGCAGTCACACAGAAGGTCAGAAGACAGAAACCTGGTCTCCCCTTTCTTGAGGAAATTTATTGCATTCTTGGGGACTGGGCTTCTCATGCAAGGAAAAAATGCTCTGCTTGCTTTGCCCAGTGCCCATTCGTTCATCTATTCTTCCTTCATATTAGATAAGATACTCTGCTTAGCAGTTTGTTATGTCGCTGGTTGGCTTTGTTGTTGGCAGATCCCTTTTCGGTCAGTGTGTCTGCCTGCTTGTTGCCTGCTATGTTGCTATGTCTTGTTATTGTTTAAGAAATCCATTCCTTTGTGTGTACAGGCAGAAGGATCTGGAGAACTTTCTGGACCATACAAGGCAGAAATTTGTTGGCTTTGAGGTTAAGAACGATCACAACTCCCTGGCAGGTCTACCACAGCCTATTCATGAGGGGGTCAAAGTCCTCAAACAGGTTTGTCTTTCATTTTTGCCACAAGATTTTGGGTGAAACATTTTGCAAGGAAGGGTTTAGCCCAGGAAACAGGAAATAGAGAAGCTTGGTAGTTGATATTTTAAGGTGCTTACAGCACACCCTGATACGTAGGCTGCTGTAGCAAAAAAAAAAACAACATGTTCCATTATTTGTATCACAATTAAAGAAACATCTCTCTTTGTCAAATAGAATTTCCACTCTTTGTGAAGAGGAGAGGAAACCCAGAAAAGCATCAGGTTATTGTGATATTTGTCAGATAGCCAAGGGAAAATGATCACAATACTTAATATCACATCTCTGTGAATGTGAATATGTAAACTTTAATTGCTTAGTGTTGTGTGAAAAAAGTTTTCAGTCTCTTGGTGTAGAAGCGGAGTTAAATCACATTTGTCTTACATTTAGCATGGCTTATTCAACAGATTTTGTTTTTTGTTAGAGGCTGGACGTTGTTAGAAGCTATTAATTTATTTTGTTTGTACATTTTCAGCACCTGTACATATCCCTGTCTGAAGTTCAGATCAAGCGAGAGGAAGAGATTGCCAAAAACCCTTTGTCTCTGGTAATACTTCACATCATTGTGGCTTAGTCCAGGTTTAAACTATGAATTTTATACATACTCAGCACTCTAAGTCAGTTGCATCTCTTGTCACCAAACACTCTGATACCTCAACCATTTTCTCCCATTCTCTCGAAATTTCTTCAGGTACCATGGCAAGAAACTGTCAGTGTTAATTAAAATCAAGTGTTTCTAAATCTTATTGTGATTCATCTTCTTCAGAGAGAGAATTCACAACTAAATTTATGAAGAAAAAATGAAAATTAATTTACAGACTTCCTCCAGAAAGTTTAGGTCTAGATATTCTGCTTATGTAATCTAAAATATTGAATTTAGTATTTGTAATCCTAAGAAATAACATGTGAGAGTATATGTCTTATATTGAAGGCAAGTACCACAACACTACCAAAAAATTTAATGATGCTCATGAATATATAAACAGTATTGTTATCTCTTACAATGGAATATTTCATATTATTTTATCAAACTCATCTAATGCCACAGATGATTTCATTATGCTTGAGGAGATATTGAAATTAATCTCATGGTTTGACCTCTTCTGTCACAGCCTGAAACTGAAGTAGAAAACACCCCAGCAGAGAGACTGTATCATGCCATGCTGTCCAACTTACCACAGTACATGGTAAGAAGAAATCATACTACCTCTGGCGCATAGTAATTGACTTAGTATCTTTTCTCTTTCTTGTCCTTGAAACTGAGGAACAAGGAGAGTTCTTTGTTTGTCTTTGGTATAGAGTCATAGAGTTTTGTATAATGTATGGGAGGTATTTAATTGCATGAATTTTGCTTAAAGTAATTATGGCCATTATGCTTAAATTTCTCCTTTTCATGAACTGAGAGGAAAATAAAAACTCATTTAGTCATTTGTCCACAAACTAACATCAGATCCTTTGTCTGGAGTCAGTTCATCCAGCCACTTATTCATCAAGTCATTTATCCATCTCACCCATCCACCTGCTCGTCACCAGCTCAGCCATTCTTCTTTCCTGCCTTCATATCTCCCTGTATCTTCTCCTTCCTAGTAATTACTTTTGGTTTATTCTGTAATCAGATTGCTCTCCTGAAACTTCTCTTGGCTGCAGCACCAACATCCAAAGCTAAGACTGAGTCAATCAACATCCTGTCTGATGTTTTGCCAGATGAAATGCCGTAAGTGTTAATGATTTGATTTCGTGTATGGTTTTCTTGGAGCGAACAAAAAGGACTTATATTGGACTTTGTGCTGGGTTGTGTTTCATGATCTATCAATACTGATATTACATTATGAAGATCTTTTTCCTATTTCTGCCATCCTCTTAGCACTGAAATAGGCACTCCTTTTAATTCAAAATATTAATTAATACAAGACAAAGCAATTGCCTGATCCTAACTATTTCAGTTTTACTGACTTCCACTGAACTGGTTTGGATATCATGTAGTGGCACAATTCACAGCACAGTGATTCATATATTCAGCCAGGCACCACACCAGTGTTAGCAGTAGCAGTGACACTTGGCAACGATGAGTTGTTAAAGAGTGCTGCGCTTTCTGAGGAAAGAATACCACTTTTTACCCCAAGTTTTCATGTCTTCTTCCCACCTTCCCTCCCCCTCCCCCGCCAGTTAAAATGAGACTTGTGTTGCTAAACAAGGAACTGAGATATCAAGCTCTGAAGATGAATAGGACCATTGTTTATCAAATTTGTGTTTGTTGCAGGAGTCAAGAATAAGATCATTTCTGTACATGAAAACATTGCTTTTAAAGGCAAGTGGTCAGTAATGGAGGGTACATTTTGAAATTTTGTGAAGCATATTAGATAAATTATATGGTATAATATAAATTATTCTTCAGTCACAATTTTTTCAAAATGTTTTCCATTGCCTGGCAAAATCCCCTTCCTCTTCAGTCAGCTATATCTCAGGCCAGAATAATGCAAGGTAAAAATGTTTTTCACCTAATGAGAGTATACACATTATGTTTTCATGTCACACAAGTAACTTATTTTAACTCAAATGTGGCATAAGCCTCATTTTGACTCGCTGCAAGACATATATGGTGCTCAGAAAGTTTAGATTATGAGATCCTACTGAATCTTTCCATTCTTGCAGCACTACCGTTCTCCAGTCCATGAAACTGGGCATTGATGTGAACAGACACAAAGAAATCATTGTGAAAGCCATATCAGGGTTACTATTGTTGCTGCTCAAACATTTTAAACTGAATCATATATATCAGGTAGGTGTTTTGTCCACAATCCTGTCAACTGTGTCTGAAAAAAAAAAGACTGTTCCTGTTTGGTAGGAATGTATCAGAATCAGCCTTCTCTGTGTGGTCTTGATTTTGTCTGCCTTTAAGCTTTGCAGTTTAGTTCTTGTACTACTGATTTGTCCCATAAATAAGAGAGCCTAAATAAGTATAGTGTATTGGGTAACTTCTCTGGGAGTGTTTAGTGTTGATTAGAAAACTACAAAAACAAAGTATGGGATGGAGGTGGGGGTTTATGTCAGGAGTTCTTCCTAAAAGTATACATAGATAACATAATAGGAAATTATCATTCAGAGAAATATTTCCCAAATCACTTTGTAACTTGGAGCTAAGAGAGCTACGTTGAAGGCACATTTTACGAAGCCTTGTAAAACTCTTTTCTTGGTTGCAGTTTGAGTTTACAAGCCAACACCTGGTGTTTGCCAACTGTATCCCCCTTGTCCTCAAGTTCTTCAATCAGGATATTGTTGCTTATGTCAATGCCAAAAACAGGTCAGTAATAGCAGAGACACTTGGCAACGATAAGTTGTTAAAGAGTGTTGCGCTTTCTGAGGAAAGAATACCGCTTTACCTCAAGCTTTCATGTCTTACTGTGTTGAAAACCATATTGAATATGGAAGACACATTTTTGTAGAAGTTAAATTCATAGAATATATTTTGTTGGACACTTTTTGCCATGCAGGATAAATTAGTACAAGAAACTTAGTTTTTGAGGGATTTTTATATGCATATGGCGGGATCATACTGAGAAATCGTTCACAGTCGAGTCCATGTATGTCGAAATCGGATTCCTCTTATTACTAAGTGAAAGAAAAAGAAAGAATAGATTTTTTTTCCCTTTTTTGCGTTTATTAATCATCCTTGCATAAGACAAAGTAATTAATGCCTATTTCTGATTAGTCCAACTGCACAGCGCTGCCACAGAGGCAAAATCACCTCCTGGCGTCCTCCCCGCGTGGTACCAAACAACACCGACGGCTTGAAAAACAAACGAGACGGTGCCGCGGATAGAGAGAGGCAATAAAACTGGACACTGCGAGTGCCATTAAGAGCAGCACAATAAGTAGGGCATGTGTATTACACCACGGCTGATAAGACAGTAGGGGGAAGAGAATGCGGGAGGGCTCGGCGGTGCTGAAAAATCGATCGATATAATTAAACATCTCGGCAGCAATGTATACATACAACGCATCTGGCCCATTGTACTGTGACGGTAAATAAACAAGAGGCTGCCCTCGTGACCTCCCCAGTGTGCTCGCTCGCTCGCGTACGGTTGACTCATCTTTATCATTTTCAACTTGAATTAAATTGAATTTGTCCTCTAAATAATGGCTTCCTCTAATCCTGTAAAGAGAAACCTCAAGACTCTTTCCATTGAGTCGAATATTAACATGCTCCAGGAAATCGGCAGAGGTATGATGTCGAAGAGTGTCATAGCTGAGAAATATGGGGTTCCCGTTAGCACGCTTTCTATGATCTTGGAAAACCGGGAACAAGTGGAAAAAGCGGTGGGTCCTCTTCATCTATTAAGCTACTACTCAGAGCGATTTCTTATAAAAAGAAATAATCCCATTTAAAATACTTCCCCACTATGCCATCTTTAGTTACATCCCCTGTTGAATTGCCCTCGTGACCTCTCCAGGGTGCTCGCTCGCTTGCATACGGTTGACTTGCCTTGGAAATCGTTAGTCGAATTCTGATTTCTCCAACTCATTGGGGTGGTCCCAGCGAATTGGAGTTAAGCGGACTCGACTGTATATCATTTCACTGTATTTTATGGAAGTAAATTTGCATCTTGTGATTCAAAGATCTGTGGAATGATCAGCTGATGTTGAACTTACAATTTACAGTATTCCTGCCTTGGACTTTCCTGAAAATGTGCTGGGTGATCAGCCTGAGCTGACAGCAGAAAATATTGTAAGTTATAATTGAGAGTATGATTATACTTAAGAGGGTTTGTGAAATGAAAATTATGAACACTTACAAACAAACCGTGTCATCTTAGTAGATGCAGTGGACTGTGGGTGACTCAGTAGAGCAATGGGGAAAGAATAATAAAGGGTGTTTATATTACAGCTTTATTTACAGTAAATAATGGTTGAGCTGTATTTCATTACATATAGGCGTAGAGTCTCAGTTTAAAAAAATGATTTTCAGGACCCTTTAAAATTATTGAAATTAAAAAAAAGTGTATTCTGAATTACTGGATGTAAAGTAACATTGTCATTTTTTTTTTTTTCAAAATTCATTTTCACTGGCAGTATGTTTATCCAGTGGCATGTATTCTTAAATTTATACCAGTGATATCATGTTAGTTTGGTTACAGTGGGTCTGAGTGTGAAAGTACACTTTTTTGTATAATGGGCTGAAGTCTTATTATCCTATTAATCTTGGATTGCTCCTTCCAACAGGAAAGTGGTGACAGCCAGCCCCACTGCTGGAGGAACATCTTCTCCTGTATCAACTTACTACGCATTCTCAACAAACTTACCAAGTGGAAGCACTCCCGCACTATGGTAATGCCGTTTATCATGTCATATAGCTGGAGGTTGATACTGTAGGATTTCAGTATAAAGGATGCATCGGTGCAAGAAAAAAGTATACTATTTATTGAGGTATACTGAATGTTGAGATCCATTGGAATAATGTATTGATAGAATGATAGTGGATCCATGCATGTGAAATTCATACTTAATGACAAGGTGTACTTGTGAAATGAGTACTTGATATCGAGGTTCCACTTTTGTTAGGACTTGGTATTAATGGAATCGCTATGGTAATTCTGTTTATAATGTCACATCTCTAGACATATATTTGTGATAGTTCGCAGTATGCCATGTAGAGATTCATGAAACACAGACAGTTCTGGGGACTCATGTAAAATCTCACTGTAAGATTACCACATGAAAAGCAGTATGATTTGCCATGTAAGATAGTCATAATCATGGATAGTAATCCCTTCTGGTAAACTTAACAGAGAGTCCTAGTGCTGTTGTATGCATTTTACATTAATTGTTTTGCCTTGGAATCACATTTGCATAAATCATATCATGTTAAAAAAAAAAGATGTTGGGGATGTTAGTATCTTGTTACATTGGAAAACTTTGCTTTGTCCCTTTCAGATGCTGGTAGTGTTCAAATCAGCTCCAATCTTAAAAAGAGCCTTGAAAGTGAGGCACCCAATGATGCAGCTTTATATCCTCAAGCTCCTGAAGATGCAGACCAAGTACTTAGGGCGGCAGTGGCGCAAATCAAATATGAAGACTATGTCAGCTATTTACCAGAAGGTCCGTCACAGGCTAGGAGATGATTGGGCATATGGAAATGGTGAGTCACCTCAAATTTGAAAACCTGATTTATCAGAACCAAGGATTGTTTGTTGAAACCTATTACAACTGGAAAGAACCTACACATATTATGCCAAAGGGTTCAAGCCCAAAAAAACTGCTGGCTCAGGAAAGTTAAGTGAAATAAAAGTCCAAACTTTATGATCAAAATGTAACACTGATGATAGATTAGTGTGCATCAAGTGAAGGTTGTACAACCTGTAGATACAACTTGACATTGACATGCAATTAGGGCGTATGGTGCTTTTCATTTTTGAAGCATATCTGTACTAGTTTTTCATGACAAATTTAGTCAACTTTACTAATGTGATGATACACTTTTTATATATATTTGACTCTGTGTCAACAAAGCTGTGGGCAAAGTTACACAAAAGAAATTGATGGAGCTACGTATTAGGTCATTATGTCAGGTAAAAGGAGGGGAAATTTTTTATTAGGATGTGAAAAAAAAAAAGGATTATCAGAAAAAGATTATCAGAATTTGGGCAAAAAAGAGTTAAGAAAGAGTAATGTAGAAAAAACTCTGTTTTGCATTAATAATCTCTAACATTTCTATCTGTCAACAGATATGGATGCAAGACCATGGGACTTTCAAGCAGAAGAGTGTGCCTTGAGAGCATGTGTGGATAGGTTCAACAACCGCCGCTACACAAGTGGAGGTGGATTGGAACCAGATTTCCGCCCTGTGGATAACAATATTCTCAGTCTTTTAGGCCAGAACATTGAGTTAAGCCCAGAGTTTAAGAGCAACTATGAACGTTGGCTTCACCTGGAAGTTTTTGATCGTGAGATAGACTGGGACCAAGTTATGCTACGATGATGACTTTGGCAGTTAGACTTTGTTAAGTAAGAATTGGGTATGTGCAACTTCTGTAGATGAATGATTTTCTAATGTTCTGGACAAGTCAGGAAATTTGTGAATTTTTTTTTTTTTACTTATAGCAATATAACTTATTCATATTTCTGTATACTCATGTCTGTATATTTCTCTCCTTCAGCAGGTTATTGTGCGTTCTGTTGGCTCTGACTCATTTATGAATGGTCTTTGAGAATACTTCTATCCCTCTACCTGCATACTTATAAGAAAATAAAAATCCAAACTGGTATACCTAGGTACAGATGCTATGCTACCCCAGTGTCCCATTCTCAAGTTCATCAAGGTTATTTAAACATGACTCCCCTCTTTATTTGGTGGTGCTGGGAGCAAGTTTTGGTTGGTTGAAACTTTTCAACTTCTCCAGATTGCTATAATAATGTTGGTGTATATTGTGAAAATGAGAAGATATCACTCTGCTCTATGAGAAGTTATTGCATCTAATCAGATGGAGATTTACACAAATAATACCAGTATCAGGCTTCAGATGATTTAAGTGTCTTGTGGCTGGATGCATAATCTTATGTTAGTCACCATGGTAAATACAGGAAATTCCCAAAATATTAGTAGTGTTCTCTGTGCTTTAATGCAGTACGTTAATTAATGAGGTGTGCATATGGCCACAGACATCTTAGGGGCCACTTTTCACAACATGTTTGAAATTGCGAGCCATTTGATAGATTGTGGAATCTAACACCACATCATCTGCACACACACTGATATCTTAAAAGTGTAAAATAGACATCTATGCCTACCTTTTGCAAAGTGGCTGGGCAAAGGTAAAATTGTTTTTAAAAGATCATGGATGATCTGCCTTGTACAAACACCCAAGAAAATCAGGCTCTTTTGTCCTGGTAAATCTTGTTTACGACACTTCATCATAAATGCCTTTCACCCGTGTTGAAAATGAAGAGAATGGATATCTTAGGTACTCATACATGCTTCCGAAGATAGTATACAAGTGCTGCTTGTTTATTTATTTGTTTGCTCATATGGAGCAAAATCAAAGCTATTAATGTGTTGCTATGAACAACCTTATGAATCTTCATGGAGTATAATATTCTGGAGATATTTTTAAATGAAAAATGAAAATGTATGAAAGTGCCCATGAATGCTTGTTAAGGGAGTGTAAGATTTAATGGAATTAAATGCTATTTTGTGGTAGATTTCTCAATTTGAAGCTTCAGTCCATTCTGAACAAACTAAGTACTTTGTCATGTTCTGTTATGGCTTGATTAAATTGAAAGAAAATCAGTATTCTGTTCTTATTGCTGGATGACTGAGATTTTGCATGAGCAGTTGATTTATACAATGAACCTCAAATACAATGAGCTCAGATTCAACGAGACCTCACATTCAATGAGGGAAATGAAAATCCCTGTTTTCTTTCCTTATTTGTAATTGTAAATGTACCTCTGATCCAACAAATACAAAATTTAGCAACCTCAGCTCTCACGAGGTCATCGACCTGAAGTTAGGCTGTCGCACATCCTTGTCAAGTGCAATAAAACTAATTGTAGGCAGCGAGCAACCCCCGAAGGTTTACGTAACAATTGCTACAACAGTCTACAACTTACAAGACTGACTCAACATGAAAGGTTACCGATAATATCTGCATGTGCAAAGGTGCGAAATAGGGATGGATGGGTGATCAGCAGAAGGGAGTGGAAGCCTTTGAAGTATCTGCAATGCAAGGGTGAGGGGAAGGGTGGGGAATGGACGATGGAATGATGGAATAATATGCTCGGCTGATGATTTGCCCAACCTTTTGTTTGGACCAATCATTGCGATAGCGAAATTTTAATCACAGACTCAGAGCCGGTGATTGAAACTATTCGTTTCTCAAGTGCTTTCTCTTCAAAAAAATTGAAGCAAAAAATCTGTACATGTATCAGCTTGCGATGGTATCACGCTGATGGTGTCTGGGGTCAAGGGTAGCAACCAGCAATATTTTTGAAGTGCAAAGTTAAAAAGTACCCTTATAGCTAAAGGTTCTCACTAGAGATAGACCAGTTTTCACATGACTTGCAGAGACCTTGCGTTCAACAAGACCTCGGCTTCAATGAGGACTGAAGGTCGGTCCCGGCGACCTCATTAGATCCGAGGTTCACTGTATTTATTTTTTTTTTCCTTAATAGGTTGGTTGATGAAATACTCTCAAATTATGAGTGGGACTGTAAATAAGACTTTTCAAATCCAGAGTCATTTCATTCATAACATGTTGAAAAACTTCATTCTTGCAGATACAACAGAATCTCAAAACCTCCAGTTATTTGCGTTTCTTGTCTACATTTTGCAAAGTTCCAGTCTCTTTCCTCAATAATTCTATATGAAAGTATTTCTATATAAAAGTTTCAGCACAAGCATTTCAATGCCTGAGCTGATCCCCTGAAATGAGCAGTCATGAGGTTCCACTTTATATCTCACAGATACAAACTGCAAACTTTTTCTTGGTTTAAATATTACACTCTTGTTAATAGAACTGCAGGGTATACCATTGTTAATAGAACTGCAGGGTATAAATGTTAATATAAATGTTATCATCATTGTGAATGAAAATTTTCTCCCATTTTTATTGCTTTACATTTTGACAAAGTGCCAAATACTATTGTGGTTATGGGTTCAGGGCAAGACAATATCTGATTAACCAAGTCATGACCTTCAATCATATTATTTACGACTCACCTAAAGACATACTGTTTCAGTAGTATTGCTACTGCCTTACAGTTTCTTGTGAGGGCAGGCAAGCAACTTCACATATCATATATATTGACTGACATTCAGGGCCACTGGAAATTTTAGATTTCAGAAACATGCTGCCAAAAAATGACTTGTTTATAGATTGGATAATAAATATTTAATATTATAATAATATTATTTAATAATAATAATATTTAAATAGAGGTGATGCCTGTTATTACAGTTGTGTGAACAGAGGAAAATGAAATGCTCACAGAAAGATATGCAATAACCTTATGCTGCCGCACAACAAATGTAATGCATGCCATGAATCAGTTAAACTACAAATGCAGTAGTCTGGATCTGAAATGGTGCAGCAAATGGGTCTTTTAAGATCTTTCAATGTCACAGCAGAAGAAATGACATGAAAACAAAGTTGGCTAGATATTAGATGGCATACAGTCGATGTTCAATATAGAATTTATATTCATGAAGTGTCATGTAGAAATTTCATGAAGTGGGCACACATAAACGTTTCACCAATGTGTAACATAATGCAGCCATTAACATGAACTTCCAATGGTCATGCCCATTATACCTTATGAGGAAAGTTGGCTGAAGTATTTGGATCTGCAGACTGCTCTCAGTGTCATTACCGTTATGGTTTCAAAAGCTGATGTTTTTCTATGGTCATAATGCAGACTGTTTATAATTCAGTGAAAGTCCAGAGGAAAGAAATGTTCACAAGCGAGTTGTGTTGTGATGCAGGTCTTATGGTCAGCTCCTAGTAATAACAACAACTAGGTAAAGAAAGTCACTGGTGACTGGAGGCACTGAAGGGGTTGTTGGCCTACACCTATTATGAAGTAAACTGCTGAATGTTTCAATAGAAAATACACAAATACTGTCAAGCATGAAGATCTAAAACATGTCCCATGTCGAAATCATGGTTCCCTCAAACAAGCCTAGTGCTTTACATCTTCCTCAAACCTAAGCCATGTCAAACAAGATGAGGTGACTCAAAAGAATTTGAATCATCTATGCTCAACCATAATTATACAGTTCAACAGTGAGCAGTGTCACTGTTCTGCAGTTCTTAAGCTCCTCTCCTTGTAATAGTGGCCATCATACCTGGTAAAGATAGTCACCGATAGTAGAAAGTGCTGACTGTTGTGCTTGTGATTGCTGCTGTTGTTCCATAGTTTGTTGTTGGTTCTGTTGTTGTTGTTGTTGTTGCTGTGGAAGAGACTGATAATACTGTTGGGCAATGCTGGATGAGCTCAAACTAGGCACCATGATGACAGGATTGGAGGTACGGGATGAGATATAAGACTGCTGAGAGGAAGGAGTAGGGATGGCTTGTGCCTGAGACAGACCAAACTGTGTGGAGGGTGTGGGAAAATTGCTAGCAGTTCCTGCTACCGCAAAAGATGGAATGGTGAGGCCACCAGGAACTGTATTTGGTTGCTGTTGGAGGAGACGACTAATCTGGTCAGATGAGGCAGCTTTGTTATACTGTGCTACTGGTGGTGCTGCTGTGATGGCCTGCCCTTCCAGGGTGGACAAAAGTGTTGAATCCACCATTTCACCATCCATTCCTGATTGAGTCGGGAAGGCAAAAACTGGTTCTCCACCAGAGCTTGTGTGTGCTACTTGCAGGCCTATCCCTGTGAGTGCATCCCCTGGTCTGTTTGTTACCATGGCTTGTTTAACAAGTTTGGTGGTAGGTTTGTTACTGATGATGTCACTTATTGAGGATGATGCTAATGTTGAAGACCCTGCTGCCACACTTGCTGTAGCCTGTGATGCTACATTTAATGGCTGAAACTGGAAATTGGACACTGGTGCTACGCTCAGGTCTTTATCTGACAGAGAACCAGGCCCTGCCATTTCTCCACCTGGACCACCAGCTCCTGGTTGTGTGTTTTTTGCACTGCTTTGTTTCACCAACACTACTTGTACAATACTGTAGTTACTGTCCTGACCTGTGGGAGCTTTGCCCTTTCCTCTAGTCTTTGCTTTCCCAGAAGGACCTGTTTTCGTGGAAGCTGCAGCAGCCGCTTTAGCCTTCAAAGCTTCCTCACTATGGTGTTTCTGGCGATGCTCTTTAAGCTTATCACTTCGAGTAGTGGAATAGCTGCAATCAGTGCAAACATAGGTCCTCTCTGATGAATGAATGCGCTCATGTCGAACCAGATGCGACTTCTCAACAAAGGCCTTCCCACACAAGCTGCACACATGGCGACGAATTCCCAGGTGTGAACGCATGTGTGACTTGAGTTGGGACTGTTTGGGTGTAGAGTATTTGCAATTTGGGAAGTTGCATCTGAAGACTTCACCTGAGAAACAAGAAGTGGAGTACATGTCCTAGGTGCGACCATGAAGGACAAAAAAACTCATAATAAAAGCGGCACTAAAACAAAAACCAGAACTTCTGAGTGATTCAATCTGAGTGAGGTTTCCTCTTCCCAGTATGCATTTCTGTTGACCCTCAAAATAAATTTTATGTTAGGAAAAAAGAAAGTTTTGATCTATCACAATCACCCCAAACCCTTGAATGACCCTTATGAAGTTTCACATTTACCAAGCAATGACACCTAATACTCTGAGAAAAGCTGATGCTGTAGCTGTTAATAGCTGATAGCAATATGAAGGTTAAATATAGAGGAAATAGAAACGGTCATCCCTTAAACCTGGTTGTTCCAGCAAGTGGTCATGAGATACATATAGTTGCCAGACCATTTCCACTTTATGCAGAAGAGATTTGACAAAACGGTCCATGTATCAGAGTGCTGGTTTGAAGAACAACAGTAGAGTGAATAGCACTGCACTTACCTGTGTGTGTTCGTTTGTGTGAAATGAGATGAGACTGGAACTTGGTGGAGAACCCACATAGGTCACATAAGTAGGGTCGAAGATCACTGTGGGTTACCATATGTTGTTCAAGGGCATTCTTAAACCTAAAGCAGCGATGGCACTCGGGACATTCAAAGTTTTTCTTATCTGCAACAGGAGAGGATTAGGGGTTGAACTTAACAGTCTGAACAAGATAGAGCTCCACATTAAACCCTGACTTACAGCAAAACCCTTAAAACATGACCACCCTTCAAACTGACTGTGTTACATACTGTTATCCATCAGTCAAATAAATTTTGATATTCTTGAACAAGACAAGGATAAAACAATAAACTAATTAATTAACTAATCAGGGTATCCCTACCATCCAGAGACAAATCGGGTTATGTTGGCTTTCCTGCCAAAATCACTTTTACAGATCTCTGTGATTCACATTCAATACTAATCTCCCAACAAAATATTGTTTGTGAAAATGTGAATGTCCTTGTACTAACAGACTACACAAGAACTTTGTTGGACCAAAGAGCCACATTCATACAGAACCCTTAAATTTTTACACTTGCAATTTTGGCAAAGATAAGCCCTTTTGTTGCCAGATCTTTTATCTGCAGGTATCAGATAAATATACAGGCATTAAATGGACGTACCAAAAAACCAAGGCTGAGCAAAAGGTGGAGCTGACAGCGTGATGGCAGAATTTAATTAAGTCATGTAGTGAAAAAAGTGCATTAATAAAGCAAAGAGATTTTTCAAATCTATTGCCATTTTTAAAAAAAACATATTAAATTCCTTACTATGTTCATATGAAAATGAAAACTCCACTTTTATTTACCCCATAAGGAAATTGGCTTACAATGCCATAAAATGTTGCACATCTCGTTTATAATACACAGAACAGTATATCATAATACACAGAACAGTATATCCTACAAGTGAATACATATAATATTAGAAATGAAACACACAACAAGGTCAGTGCTGGCCATCTGTGGTACAGCACCCTGGTCCCCCTAGCTCTAAAGCCAGGTGCTCATTAAGTGAGAAAAAGGAGTGAAGTGTCTTTTCCAAGGACACTAGAATGAAACCGCCAGGCCCAAGAGTCGAACAGACAAATCTTGGACTTGACTTCAGACATTCAAATTATCTATTTTGATAATGTTTTTTCTAAACTGCTTAGTTGACTTTACACTACCATTATGAATAAAATTCCAGACATGGACAATGTGATCATTTAAATAACAGCAAATTAAAAAAGCCACATTTTTAAATCCAATGAAGAAAGACCATTTCATGAGCATCTGTGCCAGTTTTTTTAATTATAAACTGCTTCATCTTATGATCAAAGGTAACATTACGAGGCCTACTCACCAGAATGAGTTTTGAAGTGCGCATACAAATTCTGCTTGCTGCGAAAGGCCATCAAGCAAATATCACAGACAAATGGCCGCTGGTCAACATGCTTCTGACGATGGGAAATAAGGTCTTGAAACTTTTCAGTATTGTAAGAACACTCCTCATCATCACAGTGGAAAGGTGGACCTGAAAAGTGAAAGACTGGAGTAGGTCTGAGCCCCAAATATTTTAATAGGCTGAAATTCCTCACATTTTCTTCAATGATGCTCATTCCACAATCAGAAAATGCAAATACACTCAGCACATTATTATTACAAATGTTATATGAAAATATTTCCAAACACATTTTAAGAACAGCTATTACACATAAATATGCTTAACAGAAAAGTTAGATCATCCTATGAACTTCATTATCAGCCTGCCTGAGTGTATGTTAGCTTATCTTTCAAACAAGAACTGCATTTTCAAAATTTACTTTTGGCCAGTTATTAGTTACCCATTACTGTAATATTAACAGTCTCTAAAGATCTCATTGTACATCTAACATGATCAGAAAGACTGTTATATATTTAATCAGTGCCTTCTTACATCTTAACACACAACCATGACCTTCCTTGCCATCAGTGGAGGAATCATCATTATTTGAGTATCAGCCATCGCCACTGTCTTGTCCCACTTCGCACACTGATCTCTGACCTAACTCATCCAGTATATTAACCTGTGTTGTTATACCTGGGAAATGTTTTTCCTTCATATGATTGTAGTACTCTTTGCTCCACTTGGACTTGAAGGAACATAAGCTACAACAGAACAGACAGTTGCCTTCATGAACCTGCAATTAGAAAGTTAAGCATTTTTACAATCCAGGCATATCTTGAAATGAACAAAGAGTGCATGTCTTGCAACCAGTCAAAATGAGGTTTGTGTTGCCTAACACAGAACTGACTTACCTGGCTATTAAAGAGAATAAGTCAATACAACCATCTAATATCAAGTTTTTGTTTGTTGTAGGAATCACGCATAATCATTTCTATACACAACAACAGTGATCTTATGGGCAAATGGTGAACAATTGTGGATAAATATTAGTGTTTGTACAGCATCTTAGATAAATTCTATAATACAAAAATTAGTATTCATTCATAATTTTTTCTGAATTTTTTTCTTAACTGCATGGCCACTTCAAACAACTGTATCTAGGCCAGAATTATACCAGATCAATTTTTTTTTTTTGGCCTTTTAAATGAAAGTATAGACATTTTTAACTTTTATGTCATACCAAAAGCTTGATTCAGCCAAATGGCAACTTAAGCCTCATTTTTACTGGCTGCAAGATCAATAACAAATGTTTATGGGGATGGAACCAGGTCTTCACAAAAAAAAAAAAATATTAAAATAACAACATGTACTGAATTCTATATGTCTCACAGCCAGTCAAAATGAGCCTGAATTCCCCTGCATTAATTTTTTGGCAAAAACCAAGGTAAAGGTATGACACAAATGCTTAAAGTATGTACTATTGGGAATTTGCACAATATTTCTGTCTTTGTGCTGTGTTAGTGGCAGGGACGATGACCTTCTTAGTGAAGGTGATGCCTTCTAAATGAAAATCCTGTTTACTACAAATCTGTAATTTCATTGCAAGGCATACAACCCTACGTCCGGAAAGCTTACAAAGAGGACAACTATTAAGAATATCTTTGACCTGTTTGCGATGTGTCACCAACTTCTGGCGGTTGTCTGCTGTAAAATCACAATCTGAACACTTCAGCAGCTGAAGTTGAGTTTCACTTTCAGTCTTCACCTTGCTTCCTTTCTCAGGTTTCTCTTTCACAGCTTTTGACCTTGTCCTTGTCTCAGCTTTCATATGACTTCCTGCTTCTTTCACAGCTGTGAATGAGGAAGCTGTTGCCTTTGTCCTGTTTCGTTTTCTCAGCCCTTCCAAAGCATAAAAAAGAAGTGAAGTTTCAATGCTAATTACCACAAAAATAAATACAATCACATTATTAAGTATGAATTTCACATGCGGGTTCATATGCAATCATTTTATTATTTTTTCGTTGACCTTTATAATTAGCACATCACAAGTAGAAACATTTGATCCATCCTGAAAAGAAATACTTATTATTGAATTTTAACTGCATAAGAATAGTCAATAATAAGATTCTGCCTCCAGCAGTAAAGGGCAGACCTGGAATAATGACCTCATTAAGGTTCAGCATGTCACTATCTTACACCAAATACATCTCCTTGACCAGTGCAAACTAGAAAGTTCTAGAATGTTTTCAAGAACACAAAATAGATGACAAAGTATACCGCAGACATTTCTGCAATGCTTGTTAAATATAGCACGATATATTGCCTAAAGAGAGTGATCTCAGATGGTGCATCAGTACTGTCAAACCTTGTTTTACCACCAACCCTAGCACCCTGTTAGTATTGGTGGTACACTGTGGCTGGCAGCATAAAGGAGGTTCTACAAATCAGAATGAATTTGTTGTCTTATAGCCTTCGGCTCCACCATTTTGATGCTAGAAGGAATTCCAGTGCATAATAATTATGGCCCAAACTAAGATTCAGAGACGAGTTGTCACAATAGGAACAGTTGGAGGTCTAAGACTTGTCTGGGAAGGGGGATGCAAGGAAGTCACTGTTAGTGGAAGTCAGAGTTTTGTAGGAGATGTCAATTAATTACAAGCCTTTTGGTCAATAAGCCCATGAAATCATGCAGTACTGAACAATGTCTTCTGCTCTCCGACCTAAGAGTAGGCCTACATCTAGCCAGGCTGACTGGTAACTGTGATCACATACCGACACTGAGCTTAAAATAGACATAATGGATGTTTTAATGGATGGTAGTCGAACATGAATCACTACGTATCTAGAAATCACAATCAATCTAAGACAGTATGAGAAGGCCTACAAATACAGGCACATGGTCATATATCAGAATCACAGACAACAATGAAAAACTGCATAGCAGTGGAATAACACTAATTTCCACTATTTTTAATATTTGTGATCTGTTTAGTGGTGACATGTTGGTGTGAACTATGTCGGCGTAACATTGGGTAAAGGGAAGGAGAGTTGATATGACAAGCTCTGATTGTACCTCTCTTCTTCTTGCTCTCTTGCTCACTGTTCTGTAGCTGCTGTTGTTCGTCCCCTTCTTCTTCACTGATAGCTTCAGCTTTGATAAATGTTGGAATCACTGGATCTGTCAGAACAAAATTAAGAGAAAGAATAAACAGAAAAGAAAATCTGCCTCTTGTTTGACAATCTTGCATATGTTCAAGCAGATGAAACAATTCTTCAAATGATCAATGCACTATGTAGAGCAAAATGATACATGCATGGACCGCATTTTTTTTTACATTCTTATATCCTTCACCTACCATTAGTCGTCAAACTGGGTCTGCACTATAGAGCTAGCCATATCTGTCCTGTCCAGTCATCTGAATTTATGCAAAGCTTCCCAGTCCCATCTCTCATGTCTGTATTATTAACTGATCTGAGATCTCCAGATGATAAAACTCATAAGTTGCTCTCTTTTAAATTGGACAATCTAAAAGCACAGTTGACGTTTCACAAAGCACGAAAGCATTGTAACCAGTTTGCTCCCCCCCCCCCCNCCCCCCCCATATTTACACTCAATACAGTTATCTGTACCGGAGATAAAATGTATGCCTTACCTTCCCTCTCCTTCTCAAAGCTCTCTTCTGCCTTTCTCTTCTTTGACATTCTGATAGATTCATCATCTTCATTTGAAACTTCTTCCTGCATAAACTCTCTGCTAGATTCTTCCTCCTTATCACAGCTGATAGCAAAAGTATCTTTTTTAGTTGCAATTCTTGCACTACGAGCTCTAGATGGTGCCTTCTCTTTTCTTGTTCTACTGCAGCCTTTTGACATTAAAGCTGCATGCATGACTGTATCAACATCTGTTATGATCTTGCGAGGTCTCAAGCACTTTCTTCTCATGCTCCCTTCAATAGTTGCTGATGAAGAACTTGTGGTATTTTTCATGCTCCCATCCCTTGAAATGTTTCCTAAGCTTGTCAAACATGAATCCTGTGCTAAACTTCTCTCAGTGCTGTTGCTGCTCTTTTGTGTAGGTGATGATGAGATAGGGGTGGTTGCAGTGACGTTAGCCTCTCTACATGAATCACTCAAGTTTGCCTCATCATCACCATCACCATCAACCTCAAATTTTTCCTTGTCATTGCATTTTGGTGAATTCTGAGTTTTCAGTTTACTTCCATGTCCTTTGACAAAATCCCTTACATGTTTTGTTTCAGTACCATCCTCCTCTAAACGTGAAACGAGGGAGAAGCTTATTGGTTTAAAATGATGGGGTTGTCCTCTTCCCAAGGCTACACTGCTACTCACTACACTACCAAGAAGATGACTGTATTGCTCTCTCAACCCAGGGAACTGATCTTCATAAGGGCCTAGGGGAATGGATGAGAAATTAAGGGTTTGAAGAAGCAGGTACAAAGATGACGGATTAGATGTGAAGAAATTTTCTGTCATGCTGATTTCTTGCAAAAAATCATTGGCCACCACTGACCAGTCTATGTGTCCCAAGAGAAGAACTAAGTACTGTTGGCGACTGGGCACATCATCTGTGAGCCAAGATATGATCAGAAAAAGCTTCATTTCAGGATTCAACTTTGACATGTGTTCTGACCCCAAGAAAGTGTTCATCTGTGATGGAGACAACTCTCGCAGTTCCTGTCGTTGTGCCACTTCTGGCAAATGCTGTTTCAGGAAGTCAACACAACAAAGTTCGAGACCTGACAACCGAAACTTTATTGCTTGGTGATAATAGCTGATCACATTGTCAATGGATGTGTTTGACTTTAGGCACTCTTCACACAAATCTATCAGGAAGTGGATCTGAAAAAAAATGAAAAAACCAGAATTATTCAGTGTTCAAATTTACACATATAACTGAACAACGTGTTCTGTAAATCCAAATTTTTAAAAAAAAATCAGCATGACATTATCACTGTTACATAGTCACCACAAAGCAGATGGCTAATAACCACTCTTTTGAATATATTTTGTCTGTCATGAATACCTGTAACACTTTCCAAGTTCCATCAAACAGGAATAGAATAAAGAACTATTTTTAATCATTACTTCACATTTTTTATAACTGGAACTCAGCTGTGGTGCCCACGAAAGCTGTTGTACCCATTAATTCTATCAATGTGAAGAATTCCATCATGGCAATAGTGTGACTCCATAAGAATATAGTGCCACTGGTGACAGTTTACTAGACACATGAATAGAGTGACATTGTACTTGACATAAGTACATGTATTGAGATGGGCCTCTCTCAACATTACTGTAGCAGACATAGTTCCTTTGATCTTTTTATCTAAACATAACTTGCTGAGATGAAAGAAGATACCTTTACATTCTCAGCAGTTTAGTTTATGCTTTAGGAACTGAAATGAAATAAAATGTACCTGGAATGTTGAGGCTAACAGAAGGAAGGCAGGAACATTGGAGACCTCATCCTCAAATATGCCAGTATACAGGAATGTAATGAATTGCTGGAACACCTCTGGCTTATCATAGGCCACTTGCATGCACTGCCTGCAACCTGCCTGGTACTGGAGCAGATTCTTAAGGACTGGGCTCCAGGCTGCCATGATGACTCGATGAACAGAAAATCTGGTGCTGCTCAGCTCAAATTCCAAGTCACAAAATTCTCCATTCTGTCAAACAATTTTTTTAAAAAGTAGACAAAAAACAACTGAGGCAGAAATACCACTAAAACGAAAGGAAATAGGAGGGCCCATCTATTTTCTCTTTATCTTTATTGATAAACTGGTGCTAAACCAAAATAACACTATAGCTAAGCAAAAACGAAATACTGACGAGATGGTTAAAACCGCATGTTATTGTGTGACTCGCTAAAATCCAATTCAATATTGTGAGGGCAGCCAATTCAATTTTATGAGGGCAGCCAATTCAATACTGCGAAGGCAGAATGTTTTGTAGAGTAATAGCCTGAGTCCGCAGACTTGGGATATGGAATGTGGAAGGAAAAAATTTGCAGGACTGCAACATGACAATAATAGTTTTCTTATAAGTTTATGAGCACAGATGGCTAGAGCACCATAATCTTGACAGAAAGACTACCAATGAAAATTTCCTTGCAAAGTAAAACACTTCTACAGTAGCCCAGATTTGCATGTGACTGACTATCCCAAAGCCCTGTGAACTCTTGGAAGCTGAGAACAAATACAATAAAATTCACAGCACCTTGCTCAAGATTTGCCTCACTTGAAATTGGTGTATTTTGAGGCTTCTCTGTCCATACAAAACTCTGTTTAAATATTTAAACATGTTTTTCTTTCCTTTTCAATTTTTTTACAAGCAAAACCTTTGTCAGCTGTTATTTTTTCATTTCTTATGATATGACAATTAAGAAAAGGATGTCTACAGTAATAGGTTTAAATGGTGGTAAATTTGGAATATACCGCTCTCATGGCATTTAGGGCCTTCATGACATGGACAGATGCCTTGAACTGAGTAGTGAGATCCATACTGTCGCTGTCCCCATTATCCTGATTCATCCTTTTATTTGACTTGTTGATTTGGTTGCTTCCAACATCTTCCTCCATGTGAAGTCTGAGTGACAGAAAATGATCAACTGAAAGATTGAAAAAAGGTAACCTTATCCTTTATCAGGTACCATCTAAGAAGCTGTTGTTGGTACTGTTGGGACTGTTGGAACTGATTGTCCACAGCATGTTATATCACTGCACAATATGTGACACTGTTTCATGTTGAAATGCATAATAATTTACAAACAGTCAATCAACAGAACATTAGAAATTATTCCACTTCCAGTCACTGCTAGAATGATGTTGGGCAGCATATTCCAGTCATTAATGACTCTCTGACTAAAATTCATTTGTCTCACTTTTGTTTACAAATGTTATTTTTACAGATTAAAATAATTTCCTCTAGGTATTATTGTTGTGATGAAAAAGTTTACACTTTCAAGGTGTTCTTTATAAACGACTTCTATTTACAAAAAAAAAACTTTGCTCAAAACAGAAGTACATGAATGCTTCCTGAAAGATAATTTCCAGGAATAGTTTTATTTCATTTTTTTTTTCAAAATACAAGGGACATTTGCCCACTTCCTATCTCGGAATCACTTTACTCTCAAATAGTGGGAATCCCCATCCTCATGCACCAAGCCCTCTGATTTCGTTTTTCTTGTTCCTGTTTTTCTTCCTTTTTTTTTTTTTGGCGGGTTGACTTTGGGGATTCCTGCCTTGTGGGGGCTTCTGGGGTACCCATTACAATTACAGTCCTGTCATATACAGTCACACATTATTAACAATACTTGGATATCTGTTGCTTGAGTTGGCTAACTTGATATGCCATAACAATGGCCTTGGCATTAAATTCTTCTACCGATATTGTTTTGAACCGCCATTGTGATCAATACACTACTGCTTGATATGTTCGCCAGTAAGAGAGTTGTCATCAGTGACAGGTAAAGATGTAATAATGTAAAGTTATAAGGTACTTGCTGACTGAAGTTAGTGTTGATACCCTCGATACAATTAGTCTAGACACACAGTAATTGTTTAGAAAACACATGTTTTAAAATGCGGCATGATTTTATCGGACAGTAGCAAAGACCTTATGCAATGCATACACATGTAGGCCTACAGAAGAAAGAAAAAAAAAAGAGTATCTGAGCCACGTTTAACGATAGCACATGTGCTTTTATTTACAAACACGACCAGTGATATTGATTGGTTAAGTTCATCACGTGAGAACAGACCTAAGGGGTGCGGAAATACACAGACAAATGGAGTCAGATCTAGCACATTTCACCATTCCTATGCCCAACAGATGATTCGCTATAATTTAGCTATAATACATACATGCAAAGCTTAACGCAAATATCAGGAAGGGCGAAAACAATGGAACTGCATAAATACTGTGATTAAAGTTAAAATTACGAAGTGAACAGTACCTTGACATGTTCCCTTGCACGTCAGACACTGAGGTGGATGTAATCGAGTACGCTTTCAAAACACTTTTTAAAACATAAAAGCTTGACTACATTCCTGTCTTATGATTCTGTCCCCCAAGTCTGATAGTTTATCTGATGGTGAGGAAATCTGCCTCCCTAGGAGACACCTGTCACCGTCCTAAGAATATCGCTTGCTAACAGTGATCTCATTCCTCGCGGCAAATGGCAAAATAACGTGGAATTTGGAATTCTAATTATAAAGAATGCTTTCGTACTTGTGTCAATAGCGAATATGCCCTTTTTTCCCTTTCCAGATTTTTGACATATTATGCCGAGCTTAGCGACGACAGCAGCTGATTCGAAAAACATTCTTTAAAACAACATATTTATCGCACAAAAGATGATCTCGTGATGAAATAAATGTGATATAATGCAATATCAAAATTCAGTAATTATATTTTGTCACAGTCAGTGCTTGATGACACATTGCCGCATAGAATAGGCCGTGAATCATGAACAATCACAATGTCCCAATCTGGTCGTAAACGCTCCTCACTCCGTGTTGCCACCTGTAGGGATTTTCCCTTACCCGTAGGGTTAAATCGCGCTCGTAACTGTTATTGAGTGAAAATCGTGAATTTAGGGTAAAGTGGGCAATTCTCAGTAAGGGAAAGATACATGATGAGAGTGGCAACACGGTCTGCATGGCATAATCCTGTATTCTGTGCGTGTTTCTATATGTCTGTCTGTCTAGTCTATCTATCCGTCTGCCTCTGTGAGCGACTGAGGGTGAAGAAGGCAGAAGGTGAAGAAGTTCTACGCCAGTGTCCGTGAACGCAGAACGTGTACAAGACTGAAAAGCGTGATAGAGCAAAGAGTGATGGGTTATGAGTACGTAGTGACATTTTGAAGTGTTGTCTAATTAATACGCAGTTTTATTTTGCATGTAATTATTCTGTATATTATGTTGGAATTGGCCCCAACGGACAACAACAAACTTGAAGTGTTACATGACGTCACTGCCCTAGGCAGATCTGAAATAGACAATTTACAATCTGGGTTTGTTTTTTTTGTTTTTTGTGCTTGCTACAACCCAAACATCCATCAAATGTCACAGACAAAGTATGGGGCACAAAGTCACTGGTTTAAAAAAAAACACCCCAAAAATAGTATCCGAGCTTGAGATTGGCATCATTTTCTCGCTTAGTCAAAAACTAAAAAAGAGATAGGCGAACTGCCTATGAGTATGAGTATGACTCTATGTGTCACACGTTAGTGTTGACTGGCTGTGGAAACCCAAGAGATTACCTAGCTCCCCTGATACCACTGTACTCAATTTTATATCCCTACACCATCCAGGCCCCAAATATTTTGTTGGTAGTTTTTATGTCTCAGATGGAAATCTGATATATCAAGGTGATGGACATCATATGTAACTTTGGTTGCAACTGAAATTCTTTTCTGTAGGTGATGCCCGCAAGGTCCCTTCCAATTTTATTGTCAATGACCTCATCTGGGTCCAGTTCGTGTGAAAGAGTAAAAGAGGGAGACAAGACAAAAGTGGGACGAACGGGGCGCAATTTATCGGAAGAAAAATTAGAGTGAAGTGAGACTGGGAGGGGAATACATGGGGGAAAGTGAAAGAAAAAGACTCTTAGCACATTGTAGTGTTGCCTGAGGGAGAAATTTTCAGTGGTGTGGTGAAGAAGGCGTCAAATTTTACTTCAAGTGCAAGTCTGCCTACGTTCTGTTGCAGAGGCAGATCAGTATTACTATTAGGGATTCCTTTTTTTGTGTGTGTGTGTGTTTATAGCTGAACGTACAAGTTACAAACAGGCTAGATCTGTAATACAATCTTGATAAAAAGTATGCCTTGTTGCATGGACAAAGTATACTTCTTACTGAGATATCGGGATTCACCTAACTAGTGAAATTGAAATTGTAGAAAAATAATGAATCTGTGCGTGTATTCATGCTCTATTCACTGATTAAAGGAATGAAGAAGAACCTGGACACTCCTACAGGTAAAAAAAAAACATCAGGCACACTCCAACACAGAATTTCCAGGCTATTCATTTATCCAGTTATTGATCAACTTGCAGAAGTGAGGAAAAGTTAAAAATGTTAAGTTACTTTCTGTAAAAACTTACTTAATTTGAACGTTAAAATGTCCGCAAATTTAAGTTTTGTATACTTTTCTTAGATCTTGAGTATATATAATATATTGTTATATGTGATGGAATGGTTGTTTTCCCTTAAAAATGGTTAATGTAAATTCTGGTTGATGTGAACATTTTCTGTGGTCCTATGCTGTTCACTTTAAGAGGACTGCACTGTTCATGTTGGTTGTGAAATCTATTAAAGTAGTCACTCTGGTCCTAGTAAATATTTTAAAATCATGACATTAATCAAAGCTGAAGTGATAGGTGAAGATGAATGAGAGGTAAAAGAGGAGAAGCCATAAAAACTGGAACAGAACATGAAATAAAAAATACAGCACTGCTTCATACCCAGGAGTATTCAAAAAGAAGTCTGAAAAAGTTCTTTCACAACAATACATTATATTCATATATATAAAAATAGTCACAGATTTATGTGTCATAGTGTCCATTTTATATGTATTTTTTTTTAAAAGCAAGACAACAGCATACATTCCATTCAGCATAAAATATTGACAAAGAATTACTCTACTGTACATTGTACATGTTACAAAATAGTTTTATCTCAACTTATTAAATATAGAAGATGAAAACATCTAAAATTTGGACCTCTGAAATACATACACTCAAACATGCACATATTTATTACCCCAAAAAAAGCAACTTGCAACTTAATATGAAGCTAATGATACTAATTCCCGAATAGTTTATTATACTTATCATGACATGCTACATGTACTAACATTAATCTGAAAAACATGTTTATTATTAAAAAGCATCTTTATATCCTCTAACAACAAATTTTTCAGTTTAAACAAAGGTCTCTCTATGATTTGTGGAAGTGACCCTCATCCCTGACGACTTGCTGAACTCATAGCCAGACAGTGGCTCACAAACCATTTGCACTGTGCTCCTCTTTTGGTTGCCCTGCTATGCACTATTCTGAGAGTGGCTACCCTTTCTTTATCAGTTTATCATATCACAGATGGGCCAAAATATTTATGCAGTGATTTAGCTGGTGCTTTTAAGTGTATTGACCATTATGATGTTTTTTATTGTAAGTCCTGAATTGGGTCAAAATTTCAGACCATTTTGTTACGAATTCTGAGCTTGTCCAAATTGCTGATGCACTCAAAACTTTAGAATGTAACAATTTTAGTAGAAGTGTAACAGAGGATTCAGTATAATAAAATTGTTATTTTTCTTTAAATCTCAGATACATAGAGTATAATGCTATAGTTCAACATGCACAACATAATCATGGAATGCCAACACTGTACACAAAGTTTCAGATCAGAAATTGTATACACTGTACACACCTGGACCCTGATTGCATAACAACATATGTACAGTACTCAGCACAGATGAGATGTCAACTGCCTTAAAAAATTGAGGAAGAGTATTGTTCAGCAGACATTGGTTAAAATGAAATCTGCAGGGCCAAAGATATATATTTGCTTTAGAAAGAGATGTCTACAAAAAGTAAAACAAACTGGTCTTTTTAATTTCTTTTCCATTTGATGCTTTTGACTTATTCTGTTCTTGCTTTAACAGTTGTCTACTGTACAGTACTGTATTAGGTCTAGCCGAATCAGGTAATGTCTAAGATGTCTATTGTCCGCCAAGGACCATGTGTATAAACTGTATACAGTATATATATAAATATATGAGCAGATCTTGTATTTCCAAATTTTGCGTTCAGGCATTAACAGCCTCTCCCAGCCAGATTTCTAGAGACATGCACTCTGTAGTGCCGTGCCAGTACATACTGCACGATCCGGTAACATTAAGCATTGAATATCTTCTTTGGTTAAGTCTAAGACTCTACATTTAACTTAATTTACAGACTCCTATTTGGATGAAAATAGGGGGGTTATCATATGCTTAGGAAGACGGTAAAAATATGTCCTTTGGATAGATTATGCAGAATGGGCCCTAGATTTGAAATACAGTCTGCAAATTAGTATGCATTCTCTCCTGGTTTTGGAAATTTAACCTGAAGTTTGGGTTATTTACCTTGGTAAGGCCTTCTGTTCAAAGCACTTGTTGTTCAGGAAATTAGTTAGCTTGTTTATGCCTTTCAATGTATCGGTTCATAGTTTGAAAACAGAATAAAAGACCTACGTTTAAAACATCCTATATTTAAAACAAGCTGATTGAATGCTGCAAATTACTATGGAAGACTTGGAGGTGGAATTACTTGTAAAATAAGTGACTGTAGAGAAAACAATTTATTGGCTCAAAGAGGCACATCAGATTTGATTTTTGTAACCTTTATGCAGGTCAAACAATGCTTTTAAGCCCAGCAAGGAAACTTTAAGACATAAGTATTCTTGAACAATCTGTACTACATGTCTTTAAATGAACGTAAACAAGATATAATAAAAAAAAGAAAGCGAAAGGACACTCAATATCAAGCTATTATAAAGCCAGTAATCAGGAAATGAGACTAAAGATGCTCAGTTGTTTAATTACATGTACACTCTAACACATATACTGTATTATGAAAGTGCGTACATGTCTCCATCTAGACTGGGGTGGACCAACCTTATTTTTTTAAATCATGGATAATCCAAAATATGCTTAAAAGGAAGCAATTAGGCCACTTTCTGAATTTCGTCTTAATGTGCTCGAACGTACTTTTGCAAAACAGTAGGTGATAATACAGTATAAAAAATGACATATGGATAAATCTTTGTCAGGAATTCAACAGAAAATGTAAATGACAGTTTCAATTTAAGCATGCAGCTTGACATCCACCTAAAGTCTGAAGAAAATCGCAGTCAAGGACTGACACAAGAGCAAAAACTTGCTTCCCTTTAAACCTACTTTGATAAACCACATTCTGTCCCCTGATTGATATTTGGCTGCATTAGAAAACTGATGATAGTACTGTAATAAATGTATGCAGTGGACATCGCTTAAAATCAAAATTGAAATTTCAGTTCAGAATTTCAGATTTATAGGATTGCCCGTCTCAGTGACAGCAGTGAGGCACACAGAGGAAGAAATCATGGCAAATGGCCTTAGTTATCAGTGCTACTTTGGGTGCAGAATTCTGACGGAGGGGGGCTACATACAACAGCAACAGAACACAGGATGCTCAGAAAGTAAAGTGTTCATGTTAGTAATGCAGAACTTTGTGAAGCAAGACATTTAAAAAATGTTTTTCTTAAATGAAAATTATCACAGCGCGTTTCTAAATAGTAATACTTTACAAAGCTAATGAAGAGAAAAGCACATACATGTACTTCTGTAATGTATAAAAGTAAATTCAGTCCATTTTCAGTTGAACATTCTGCGACACTTGCCTTTTTTGACAGATATGAACTGCAATTAGCATGTTTTTGACAAAAATGAATTAATACCAGTCTCATGGTCTCCTTAGCCCTTAACCCCCCAATCATTTGTTCTGGCCACCCTCAAGTCCATTTTTTTTTTTTTCAGTCACTTATATGGGCATAGTATGAGGACAAGGAATCAACTCAGCATGGCATCAAGATTACCAAATCCTTCTCCACCAGTCTGAAAGCAGAACTTTACCAGACAGCTGGGGCCAACAACCAGGACTGGAGGAAATGTCTTTGTTGATTCTTGGGCCAGTATTGCCATGAGTTACTAAAGCTAGAGACAATAGCATTAGTGCTTCCTGCCCAGGGCTTATTTCTACATGTAGTTTGCTGGCGAGCTGTTTTGACTGGTTTGGGCATTACCAATGGATGGATGATGATCTACTGATATTAATCTTGTCACTTAGATCCACCTTACACTGTTTCAAATGAGTTCTTAGGTGGTTCTGGTAACATGACATTCTGCTGAATTTCTCTCTGCACAGGAGACAAATGAGTGACACATACAGTCGAGCACAGAAAACTCGAACACACTAATCTCGAATTCACGGAAATGTCGAACGCTGTTATCGGCCCCTTTTAAATGCCTCTATTTTCTTTGTATTATTAACACGATTTTCTCGAACTCTCAACACGCATTTCTCAAACGATTTCATCATCATTCACCCGATCTCAAAGCGGCGAAATGACCGATAAAGCCTTTCTTTGTCTGGCGTTGCTCGTCCCAGTGTTGGTGATAAGGGAAAGGTGTGCGGGAGTGCCGTGGTAATGGGCAAGGGATCAAGACAATGCTTTGTGTGGCTTTTTTGAATCAGCGGGAGGGGGGTGGTGTAGTGATTGAGCATGCAGAGCGACCTGGCGGGTGGTGGACTAGGACAACACTCGCTGCGATAAATTGCGTCGAACATGACGCGATGTGCACAGAGTGACATGGCGGGGCGACAGGTAATAGCAGACTGGCAATAGTGCCGCTCCTAATTTCTTACTTTTCCTCGAATAACGTCGAACACACCAGGATTACACTTATGCACTGAAGTTCGATTTACTCTGACGAAATTAGGTGATTTTTCGTCGTCTGTTAATTAAATTCAGTTTGTTTGTCAAAATTTAATGTGAATCGTCGGAAACAGGGAAGGGAGGTAATTCTAATTATGTTAAGATCAGAGCAGATTTGTGTCGTGGGGTTATCTCTCCTTACCAGTCCCTCTAGTCCATGGTAATTGTGAAAATATTGCCGTCACGGGAATCTCGAATTACGGAAATCTCAAACACTTTTTTCGATCCCGGAGAAATTCGAGTTTTCCGTGCTCAACTGTATTTATCTTCATCAGATTCCTCTGAAGGATAAGAACAAGACATTTTCCGAGCACTGTTGTCAACTTCACTGACTTGTGTTGAGGGTACTTTGTGAGTAGACCTATAGCTGAACCAGTCAGCTTTATGGGTGAGAATAATATGGTCTCTCAAGCCTTTGACATTTGGATTGTGTTTGCCACAAATGTCACACCTACAGTCTTTCTTGCACTGAGCCTTATGATCAACTAACAGTTTTGTGAAAGGGAAAGGCAGCTGGCAAAATTGACAGATGTGAAGTTTCTCAGGATGCCAGTGATGATCTGTCAAGAGATGTTTCTTGTAATTGGAGGCAGCAATAGACACCTGACAAATATGACAATTCAACTTAGCACATTTTGTCCTGTTTAGTGAAAAGCCAGGTGTACATTCTGGTCTGCCCACCACACTGTCAAGTGTATCTGATTGGGTAGGAGAAGACTTTTCAGGTTTAGAAGACATGCCCTCATCATTTATATATGTTGTGCCACTGTCATCCATCCTGGAAACCACTTTTGTTTGCATATGTAAATAGGTATCAGAACCTTCAAATGTGCCTTTATCACTATTGTTCTTCTCTTCTTCTGAGGTCTTGAAAAGCATCTTCTTCTTCTCTGAATTTTTGCCTGATCTTCTACCATCGTTTTGCTTTGCTGTTTTAGAGAGTGTGGGGCTCTTGGCCATTAACATCTTTAGTGGTATGAAGTATTGCTGATACATACTGGCAAAAGTCATCTTCTTGTGATGAAAGTTAGATATATGACTTTGGAATGCAATCTTGCTCTTGACTGAATTATTACAAATCCTGCATTTTCCAATGACCTTCGCCTTTTGCCCTGCACCATAAATGTCCATATATTTATGTCGTAACAAATGTAACCTGTGTTTTTTCCTAGACAGGAAAACTTGTTTGCAAATAGCACAGGTTTCTTCACTCACTGCTTCCATGGGCTTGTCAGATTTTTCTTGTATGGTTCTAACTAGATGATTAATATGTGCATCAAAGTGCTTCCATCTACCATTCTTAAAAACAATCTTTTTACACAAGGCACATCTGGTCTGTTCGTGTGGCACATCTTTTACCCGTTTTGCTACTACCTTATGCAACACACTTGGTGGTTCATGGCTTCGCATGTGCATGAAAAGTGGGGGCTTTGCATCATATTTAATGTCACAAATTTTGCATCTATAATACCCACATCTCCAATCAGCTTTCACCATTGTGGAACGGGAGAGTAGCCGGTGGGTAGACAAAGTCTTATGATGTTTAATTTCTGCCTCACTTTTCACATACTTTCTGCATGATAAGCAATAGAAATCATCATCATTTGGGGCATTCAAGTTGCTTTTCTCTTGCATCTGAGTTCTGCTTTGATCATACCCATGTACCTTTGTCAAACGGACCTTGAGGAGAGCTGATGTGCTAACCGTTCTCGTGTAAGAACTACATGTGCTCTCTACCATGGGTAATGTATTTGCTAAAACATTGTCTACCTTTTCTCCTCTACTCTTATGTGATGATTCACCCTCTGAATCCTCTGCCATGTTAGGTTTCTCCTCTGTCAGACCAGGATTCTCCTCTGTCTGACTAGGGCTGGCTCTGTGTCTTGCTACTGCTGCTTCTAGGCTGTATAGACACGCAGTGGTAAGCAAATGAGACATCTTGTCTGAGATGGTTTCTTGGCAGAATTCACAAGTCGATGGAGCTGTAACTTGCTCCTGGCAAGCCTCTTTGTCCTCTTGGCTAAACATGTAAAACTTTTGGTCTAAAATGTATTTCATCATTCCTCTACAGGCAGGAGATGAGCTTATGTGAAGTATCTTCTCTTTAGCCTGTGTGAATTCTTGATGGCAGAAAATACACTCAATCTGTTTACCACTAGATACTTGGTCTAGAGCTCTCTGGTGAAGAAGCTCAGCAGATTTTGATTTTATATTTGAATTTACAGCTCTTGATTCTGCTTTCTCTGCACTCAAATCAGAGTTCTGAGATTTGCCTTCTGCCAATAAACTTCTACAGCGCTGGCTGGCAGCAAGGTGCTTTTTCATTTCCTTTTCTGAACTAAATATCTTGGAGCAAGCAATGCAAACCTGGGAATTCTCAGATGCACTAGCGCTATCTGACCTTCTAACTTGCAGCAAGAGATGCTTTGTCTGCGATTTTGGTCTCTCTATCTCTTGATCTGACTGTGTTTTAGACTCCTCATGCTGAGTATAATGTCTTTCTAATGCTTCCTTTGAGGTGAAATTCTGAAAACATATTTCACAGACATGACAATTTGATCTGAAGTGAGTTAATTCATGAACTTTGAAGTTCTCATATGTATCAAACGTTCGATGGCACACAAGACACTTGCAGTGGCTACCAGCATCTTGTTTAGTGCACATGTTGTCAAAGGCACTCTCACTGTTCAACTCTTCAGGTAAGTTTTCTGGTATTCCATTTTTGGACTTCACATCTGGTAGTTTCTCCTCAGAAGTTGACCAACTGAATGATATCCCACCACACTCAACATCTTCTTGCAGTGACTCTCTACCAGATTCTTCCTCTCTTTCACTGCACGTCTGTGATGTTTGACATGTTTTCAACTCACTTTCATGTCCTTGGACAGAATCTTTGTGACGTTTTGCCGTACTGTCATCATCAGAACGAGAGATGAGGGAAAAGCTAACCGGTTTAAAGAGACGTGGCTGTCTTATACCTAAAGCAATACTGCTGCTCACTACGCTGCCAAGGAGATGGTTGTATTGCTCTCTAAGGCCAGGAAACTGGTCTTCATAAGGGCCTAGGGGAATAGATGAAAAATCAAGTGTCTGAAGAAGCAGGTACAAAGATGAAGGATTAGATATGAAGACATTTTCCGTCCTGCTGATTTCCTGCAAGAAATCATTGGCCACCACTGACCAGTCTATATGTTTCAAGAGAAGAATCAGGTACTGCTGCCGAATGGGCACATCATATGTGAGCCAAGACATGATCAGGTTGATCTTCACTATGGGATTAAGCTTGGACATGTGTTCTGATCCCAGGAAAGTGTTCAACTGTAATGGAGATAACTCTCGCAATTCCTGTCCTTTTGTGACCTGTGGTAAGTGCTGTTTCAGGAAGTCTACACAATAAAGTTCAAGGTCTGGCAACCGAAACTTTACTGCCTGGTGGTAAAAGCTGATCACATTGTTAACAGTTGTGTTTGACTTCAGACACTCTTCACACAATTCTATCAGAGGGTGGATCTGAAAAAAGAAAAACAAAAAAAGAAATAAGAACTACATATAAAACATAACAACTGTGCATCCTAACCAATCTTGCTTGTACAGGAGTCAAACCTCATTATACCCATCCACCCCATCCCCCTTGGTAATGCCAACCCCATTCAACCCCAAATTTTGCTTCTGAAGAAATTAAATGTAATTAAAAAGGTGGCAACAATAGAACCCATTATCCACCCCCCACCCGCACCACCTGTCCCATTCTCCTCGATCTGACAACATTTTCTTCAATAGCTGTTGTAAAACTGAGCCCATTATACCAGCAGCAGCAGAACAGACCATGCCATGAGTCCAGGATGTTTTTGTTGCTAGACAGCAACATGTTAAACACGGATATATATGCTTTTCTTAGTTTGATTTAAATTTCTACAGAAGCACTATACTGTAGGTATCCACAACAATGACCCATGGGCATGAGCACTTGCTAGCAGGCCTTTCCCATATGGCCTAAGATTGGCCACTGTTCTTGGCATTTACTTTAAACTACAACTAAACATACATCAGTAAAGTGTCTGTAGGGATGTGGTCAATCCTTGGGATCTGGCTGTCACGTCATGACTAGAGCTGGGTCTATCGAAAGGTTAAGACTGAGTGAAAGAATATGCAAACAAGTGATCCTGATGCATGCGCAACCGCCGCAACGAGTATATTTCAGGTTTTTATCGCTTTTAGATGGCTGGTATTATTAATTTTCTCACCCACTTTAATAATGATCACGAAGTCTAGCAACTAAGCAAGGCAGCAGGAGTCCTAGCCTATGGTTGCTTTCATTCTTCTATGGTTGCTGGAACTTTAGTGACATCATCATTTTTGCCACAAGCCGCTGCTGTTCGGGGAAGGGGAATAACTTTAGATGCAAGAGCAAATCCCAGCAACTCCAGCTCTTTTTATTACATCATTTTACACACGTGCGCGGTAACAGAAAGATACTCTTTTTTTTTGCCCTGTGGCCTGGCGGGCACCATAGATAATTTTGTGAGAGAAATAGCTCTGGAAAACAGAAAAGTATTTTTGACATGCATGTCCACGTTTAAGTTTTTACTCCATAACATTGCAAAATAGATTGGTAGGGAGCTGGAGAAAAGGTTTAAGCACTGTATTCACCCAAGCATTGTTGCGGGAATGGTTATGGAATGTCCCCTAAGTTTTACTGGTTTTGCAACAGTACCTGGAATGTTGAGGCTAAAAGCAGGAAGGCTGGAATACTGGAGACTTCATCTTCAAATATGCCAGTGTACAAGAATGTAATGAAATGTTGGAACACCTCTGGCCTGTCATACATTACTTGTACACACTGCCTGCATCCTGCTTGGTTTTGAAGCAAGTTCTTCAGAACTGGGCTCCAGGCTGCCATGACGACTCGATGAACAGAAAATCTGGCACTGCTCACCTCAAATTCCAAGTCGCAAAGTTCTTCATTCTGTAAAGAAGTATAAAATATCTTGTGATTCAAATTTAAACATCAACATATGATTATTCCTTACAACTTTTAGTATGGATGTGCTGATTAAAATGTTCAACATTCTGAGGCAACTTTAAAGTTCATAGATATTACAAAACGAGTTCAATAATGAAAGTTTTGAGCATCCCAAGAATTTTGTAATAAGTAACAAATATATTCAAGTATACTGTATTTTCTGACTTTCCAACAATACAAAACCTCTATGGTCAGCTTTATTTTCTGGTCTTCCTCTTCCAAAACACAAAGCCTGCCAAGAAAATCAACCAATGGAATGTGAAATTATTGGAAGTTTTAGGAAATCTCAAAATAATAGATGCTCTTTTAGTCTTTACTTCATACTTCAAATTCCAGATATGATCAAACATATAAGTCTCTGTGAAGGAAAAAAAAAAGCAAATTTGCAGTTCCAAGTAATGGTGTTTGGGACTCACCGCTCTCATGGCGTTCAATGCCTTCAGGACATGAACAGATGCTTTGGACCGAGTTTTAGGATCCACACTGTGAGTTTCCTTGCTCCCAGAATCTTGATTCATCCTTTCAGTTGGGTGGTCAGTATGACTACATTCAATGTCCATCTCCATGTGAGGTCTGGGTGACAAAGAAATGATTGATGTAATCCAAGGAAAATGGATTACAGTAGAACTTGCATAAGTGGGACAGTTCTGTTTCAGACAAATGATCCTGCTCATACAGATGTCTCACTTACATGGCATATTGCATATATGTGGATTGTCCAGTCAAGAGTGATCTCTTTAAATATGTTATTTTTTGCATTCATTTGAAATGTCAATCATAATACACTGCTTATAATGGAGATGACCCAAACAGATTTTTTTTTCTTTTTACTAGTCAAAGCACCCCCAAATCTGCGGCGTTATCGTGCAACCAAACTACATCTACAACATTAACACCGCTGCTCTTTTTTTTAATTATTGTGCTCACGCATGTTATTGTGTGTAAACATAACCGTTAAGCTGAAAAAACGAAAAAAATGCTAAAAAGTAACATTGATTTTTTCCTAATGCCAGCCTCTCTAGAAACCCACCATATTTGAGGAATTTGGCCTAAATATTCCAATTTGGCTGCAGACACCACAAGAGTAGTGATGTCATGAGCATAAACATCAATTTAAAAATTGGAACAGGTCATTTAGATGTGGGAAAATCCATTTTCTACGTATTTCGGAGACAATCAGAAATATCACTGCTCACCACTTTTTAAATAAAGTAATAGTTGGTTTGTGACTTATACATGATGAAATTAGTGGAGAAATTAACCAGTACGATGTGCATGGGAGGAAGCGTTTCTTGGCTGTTGGTTGAGATATGGCTCCTACAAAATTTCATGAGTTTTTTTATAATTTTCAATAATTTTTATTGTTTTGACAAACATCTATTACGTGTAGTCTATTGCAATTTCAGTATACTACACTTATAGAACATGCATTTCGATCATTGTGGGGAACTTTTTTCTAGTTAGCTTCAAACAGGCATGCAGGCCTTTAAGTTTTTATCACAAAATAGGTAATCCTTGATTCAAGGAGAAGGCCCTAAAAGTAGTAAAAGGATTGTGGTAGAGTGTACATGATTTCAAACTCTGGCAGAGATAAGCAACAGGATCCCCTCAATGGATCACACCAAAGCAAACTGCTGAGCATGCTCCTAGGACATTAATACCACATATTATATATGCAAGGACATGTGATAGTTTTCCCTATGCAAATGACAATGTGTTTGATTACTTATTGCTGTGATGACACTATCATGACAGGTTGAGTAACTGTGTTTTTCATTTAAACACAAAGAACTTAAGTGAGGAAATGTGGGAGGTTTATCAGGTTGTGATACTAGGTTGTGTAACAACATATGAGCACTGAGCAGTGTTGAAAAGTGGTAATTATTATTATGAATGTCGAAGACACAACACCTTTCAGTAGAAGACACAACACCTTTCAGTAGATGGCATGTTCGGTCAAAGCAAAACAGGCATTTTGCCTAAAAATTGATTATGAAATTGAAAATGTCACGTTTCATTTCGCTTCTTAGATTGGCAAGATTTCTGCAGGCAACAACCCGTTTAATCACTAGGGATAAGGTGAGGGTTAGGGGTAGGGTTGGGGGTAAATAATCCAAATGAAATTCATTCAGTCCCATCAAAATAATCCCTCTTTAGTATGTTCTTATTTCGGGGGTTGTTGTCTGCGGAAATCTTTCACTTAGTAAGGCCTTAGATTGGATGTCATCCTGCTTACATGCTATGGTCACCCTTATGCTGGCATCGATCTTAGGCAAGTTCCACTGTTCCACTTGTTCCAATCACTTTTCAGAGCATCTGCAAAGGCAACGAAGGCTGTAGTCTGAAACTCTAGTTGCTAATATTAATAGTCTAGTGTCTAGTGTGTGCACTCCTCATTGGATTTGGTGGAGGTTTGGCCCAGAATGATTTGATGGAGAAAGACATTCAGTAGCCTATTATATTCAGCTCACGGCTTGCCTGCCTTCATTGTCACGACGGGCAAACCCTTGCAGATCTAGACTTGTTCTAGTCCAACTGCCTTCATACACCAGACACAGTGAGTAACTACATAGTCTAGACTAGGCCTACCAAAGTAATGACGATGACAGGAAAGAGTTTCCACTTTCAGTTTCAGTTTAAAATTTAGTCATATCTAGACTCTAGTCTAGACAGGTTGGCGAGAGTTGTGAGCATGTGCTACTGTTTACAAATACTGTACTACCAGTCTGGACGTAGATCTAGAATGGTTCAAGGCCATCACGTGAAACAAAGTTGTCCAAGTCTAGTCTTTGGGTGTTTTGTCTAATCGTGCAGGATAGCGTCGTTTTTTTGTTCCCATTGCCACTCGGGTAATTGCTGTTTCCTTACTAGTGATGTGATGGGCAGTAGACATGGGCGGAACTGGGTCGAGACCTAACTCAACAATTCCTCGGAACCGATTTCACTTGGAACCGAGTCCTCGTGCAGCAGGCCACGACAAGTGTCTGCGCACCTAAGGCTAATACTGTATTTTGCGGGTATTTTACATGTAAAGAGTCAAAATATTTGCTTTGATCGACGGCGAGGGTGTTTTATGCTGATGCAGGTTCCCATTCATGCAGCCAAGTGAAACCTGGAGTAGGGACCGTGATCGTTATACCATTTCAAGATTGCTCGTCTGTTTCTTAAGTTCACATTCAGTAAAAGATAGCCCACTAAAGCGTAGGCCTAGCTGTAACTTTTGTCCTGGGTACTGCACAAATGTCGTATTTTCTCGCGAGGGTCTCATTTTGACAAATGGTCAGAAAACTTTATGTAAGCCCTTCATAACAGTTTTCTCATACATAGATATGAAGGTAATTGCTGATCCAAAGAAATATTAAAGGACCTTGACACAGTACATTCATTTGTTTTGAAAGAGAAACATAATATAACTGATAGTGTTCAAATAAGGTGATATTGTAATTAGAAATAATAGCCCATGTGTTTTCCTTGAGGACTTCTGTTGCTTACACATATTTTTTTCCCTAGTTTGAAATTTATTCATTTTTTTTTTTTTGGTGGGACGTAATCTTCATGAGTGAAGCTCTACTTATGAAATTAACGAAAATTAGATTCTCAGGAAAAAACAACAACAACCAAAAAAAAAAACAAAACAAAACAAATCACTTATTAATATACAGTACCTCACACAATATGTTCTACAGTGGTGAACATAAACAGGTGAAATCAGTCGTAAGTTTGTAAGTCGTTATGTTTGTTTATCTCAAAATTCCCAAAAGAAGTATGATTTAAGACCATTTTGAATAGATAATAAAGGGACCGGTAAGACACAATTTTTGTGAAGAAACACCGAAGTAGTGTTCGAGAACATAGAACTTGAGAAAATGCTCAAACATAAATCCTCCTTCTTCCCTCCCAGTTTGGATTCAAATCCATCAAATCCTAACTCTGAATTCGGATCTTGTAGGATTCGAATATGCCAAAGCATATCCCGATGGTGAAAATCGCAAACCGTGCAAGTCCGAAAAATTTTGGTTCAACTTTTTTTGTACCAAAGTGAAGATTACCACCCCACGAACATGCCATTACACACTATGTACTTAAAATAGCGACAGAAAGTCTGTATCAAAATTTTGTCAATAATGATCAAACCATGTAACTCTGTAAGTGATGACCTTATGGAAGAGTTTTTTTCTTTCCCCTGTAAATTTTGACTGGTAAGACATAGGGCCTCCACGGTTTGCGATTTTCACCATCGATATACAGATTTTGTGCCCTACATTTCCCTGCGCTAGATGAAGCAAGTTTTGATTGGAAAAAAAAATATGAATAATTTGTTACGAACAAGGAAGCCATACATTTTACCACTTTACCCTACTTTTCACGATATTTCCCAACTGCCATCAAAAAGCGATTTTCCCTCTTCAGAGGGAAAACGGCTTTTCGTGAACTCATTTTATCCTAACGTAAGGGAAAACCCTACCTGTGGCAACTCTCTCGCCGCTAAGGATGCCAGACTTTAATTTATGGAGCCAAAGTGCTCAAGAAAAAAGCGAAAATTTAGAAAAAGATCTCGGTCCAGATTTTGACCTATGATTTATGATTAATATCAGAATACCTTTCTATCTTTGGGTAAGAAAAGAACGATTGTTAAATGGAAACAGCTTTTGAATCGTTCTAGGATTCATATACCAATACTTTTACATGTATTAATCCATGGCCGCTGCTTACCTACGAAATAATCCCTAGTACTGTAGAAGCAGTCGTAGGCCTAAAGCGTAAATAATTATTTATTAACAAGTTTTCCAGGAAATGATTAGAAATGCCATCGTTTGACAGACACTGCCCTTTACTGTAAAAGTGCGGAGGAAGCATTTCCATTCAAGTCGATACTTGGAAGAGTATAAAACTGGGAATCCAGACTTGCGATGTCTTTCAACGTCTTCAATGTCTTCTTTAGGATTCATCAGAGCCAGGCGTTCTGACACACTATAAACGGGACTGCCAGCCGAAGTCAGCGCCAATGAATTTGAGGGCCGGTGCCTGGTCAGTGGGCCGGCGCCGATCGCCGTGCTTATTACGATAATTACGCAGCCATGCGTGTTAAGTGCCCAGATAACACGAGTTGCATGTGAGGCACTACATTGTTTGCAGTTTTTGGTGTTGTTATACATTCATTCCTGTTTTTATTTGTTAAGTGAAAATACATTTGTGGATATACCAGTGTTTTCGTGTTGGGTGAAACTTATTGAATGAATCAGACGGATATCACTATTATAGTTTAATTTACTTGTATCAAATCAGAGCAGTTTCGTTCTCACGAAGCAGTCTCATTGTGGAGCACATATATATATGGTGAAATGTGGAGTTCTTCTGTGAAGTTTGTCAATGAATCCAAACTGTGAAACTGTGATTCTTCTGCTGAGTTGTCAGAGCTACCAACAACGGATTATCGGCTTTTAATTATCAACAAACAACGGGGAGGAAGTGCTCTGTCGGACTGGATATGAGAGTCAGAAAACCAAGACCATAGACCGTCAATGGATTTCCAACAGATAGAGCAGAACGAGAAAAGTGGCTACGAAACTTGCCTAATGCAGAGTTAACAGTTGAAAATGTAACCGAAAACACCTCTGTCTCAGTGTCTGTTCTCTGTATTGGCCTCCAGTCCAGATGTTCCTATGATTCAACGACGAGGCAGATATCCAGTGCCCTCTGTCCCACCCAACAATCTTCTCAAAACATATCCCATCGTCAATTGTTACTGTTCTGTATGCTCATATACAGCAAACGCTGTTTGAGCTTAATAAAATTATTGTTATTTTTACTGTCGTGCATACCAAATTCAGTTTATGCACTCACCGTTTAACTTCTAAGTCCAGTACAGCTGCTCGCAACCCAGATATTGATGAGATGGAGGACTTCAGAGAAACAGATAAGTTCAAGGCAGAAACACTTGTCTCTGAACTGTATGCAAAATTGTCAGCCAGTGGATTTCTAACAGACGGCACAGAACGACCTGGAGAAACAGTAGGCCTAGTTTTAAGCAACAGTTGCAAAAGCCTTCTTCACATATTTGCAGTGTATTTGGAAGCTTCCTTTGGAGAAGAAG
Source organism: Ellobium chinense (assembly GCA_033807755.1). Classification (NCBI taxonomy): domain Eukaryota; kingdom Metazoa; phylum Mollusca; class Gastropoda; order Ellobiida; family Ellobiidae; genus Ellobium; species Ellobium chinense. The sequence goes on along the minus strand of JAWQUT010000016.1, from coordinate 2,435,790 downwards.
TTATTTTGCACTTTGAGGCATACTTAGGATTGAAGCGTATAAAACCTCAATTCCTGAGATAAGATTGTATTTACTCTTGGAGCCAGTTTGATGAACTGATTCAACACTTAACATCTGCATGCGAAGAAATCAACAATAACAAAAAGTTGCGTTTTTTTTTTGAAGATCAGATACACTTTATCAAAACACACACACAC
>JAWQUT010000016.1:2413510-2435342 GCA_033807755.1 Ellobium chinense | reverse complement strand
CCAGTTTTATTTTAACATGTATTCTTTCTTTCCCTCTGATGTAGACATGTCCTGGTCTTTAAAAGAAATTGTTTTTTAATTTTCAAAGGAGAGTGGTGAGAAGGCTTAGGTGCTTCTTTGAAACCAACCAAAAATCCCATTTCCCTCAAAGAATATGCTCTGCAAATCTACTCAAAATGCAGTTAGACTGGAATAAGTATATTTTAAACAGTATAGATACAATTTAAATCTGACTCCGTTGTCACACCTCACTAGCAACAAGTAATGATATACCTTAACTTAAATGAAACGCACAAACTAGCTAAGAAATCACTTTATAATGGATAGTCCGCCTAAACGGGACGCCCGCTTGAGGGGGACGATTCGTCGGGAACAGAGCCATCTCGCTTAAGCGGGTTCCACTGTACATGTATACAGGGTTGCCAATTTTCTGGATAATTCTGATTTTTCTTGCGTTTTTAGCGGCGGGAAAGAAAATCCGGATGTATCGGTGTGTTGAGTGCCGGTGGGAAAAAAATCTGGCATTATCCGGATAACATTCATGAAAATAAAAATGCGTGAAGGACGAATCCCATGGAAGCCGGAAGTTAGATATCTCTCAAACTTCCTGAATGCGTGTGGACACGCCACTAATGAGGTCATAGGCATACTGCTGCTATTTTTAGCGCTCGAACTCGTGGAAAGTGCGCTTAATCATCATTCAAGAAAAGTCAGTGATAGTAAAATAATGTACACCTTGTTTAAATTTCATGGATGATGATGGATTCTGAAGTGTAATTATAAAATGAAAGATTAGATTTTTATTTTAAGTCACAGTTGGCAGTTCCCACCTCTGACTATGGCTATTCATTTGTTGTGTGTGGGTATATTTATTTATATACTTTATCTGTGTAGAAGAAATTTAGGTTAATATAGACACAATTCTAATATTGACCTTCCTTTAAAATTTATTTCGGTTGAATGTTTACTTTGGTGCCTTATAAGTGTGCAAAATGATTTAGAATTAAAAGCACAACAGCTGGGTTGGCTTCTGTGAAAATGTGGCTACGCCGCGTGCTCGTGCAGTTTTCAGGATTCTGGCATTGGCATTCCTATATATAAGATATACTTTACAGTAATGAGAGATAGGCTAAATTATCCTCCAACCTGAACAGGCTATGTAATTGTTAGCAACATTATTGTAACATTTATTATGAGGATATTAGTGCCGTCATGTAGCATTTATTATCAGGAAATCGGCCAGCCACATTACACTTGAACAGGTGTACTATGGGAATTACGGGATTTGTCTACATGTTTTGAATTAAGCATAGTTTGCATCATTGTCCTTGATAAGGACAATTGGCCACTTCAGTGCAACAGTTAAGAATCTCATTCATTTAGATGCACTGCAGCTGTAACAAGCCTTTATTTGGTCATGAGCCACTGGTCGTGAGAGTCATATATATATATGCAGAAGCTTATTTATCGCAGAGAGACATCTAACAAACATGAAAGCAATATGGGGTCCAGAAAATCTGCCTAACTTTTTCTTTTTCAAATTAACTCTAGGCACAATTTGTAATAGGCATAATAAAATACAGGAAAACATCAGGACTAGCAAAATGTATGCTGTGATTTTTCATATTTTTATTTTTAAATAGTCGAGTGTTTTTGATGGGCAGCTTGTCATCTTAAATATCTGTAACCACAAGTTCAAGCTTTGATTGTAATTGCTGTTTGTTATGCTCTGAAACTTGTAAATTATCTTTCTATATTACAGATGTGGATGAAGCTTCAAAGAAGGAAATTAAGGATGTGTTGATCCAGTATGACAGATCTTTGCTGGTCGCAGATCCACGTCGCTGTGAGCCCAAGAAGTTTGGTGGACCTGGTGCCCGTGCTAGATACCAGAAATCTTACCGTTAAGAATATGGGGAGCACAGTACTGTTTGCAACAATAAATATTATGGTAAATTAATACTTTCCCTTCAAATGTTTGAGTTCTTGTATTGTCTTTGTTGTCAACATGATCTGTTGCATGTTGCTATCTACTGCAGCAGAAGTAGGGTACATATATATATATACACCAAAATTTGGGCAATAGGACACAACTTTTAGGGTTAACTATTTTTGGGTAAAGGAATGCCTATTATGTTTCTGACAACACTGAAAAAGCAAACTGAACAAAATACAATTGTCTGTGTTTCACAATTCACACACAGTTCTTACACCAGAAATAGTGATAAGCATATTCTTTTATTATCAATGGCAGACATGAAAGATGACATTGTTCAAAGCTCCACTCGCACATTCATTCAAATTTACTACAGAATACCATTAATAAAGAATATAGTGTATTTCCACTCCCTCATACATAGAAAATAGTTATATACTCACATGTCTGTGTAGTGCACAATGTCATGACTGATGCCAAAAAAAAAAAAAAGGCTGAAAAAAATTGTCCTGCAACCAGAGTGATTCTGAAAGCATAAGCATATCTCAGGCCACAAAAACTACCTCAGTAGTTTTATGAGAGAGAATCAAGTAATAAATACAAAATGGTTCAAAAGTGTCAGGAATACTGCTAAGATGCAACAAAATAACATGATTTTCATGTTTACGGTGATTTCTCAGACAGCATGCAGCACACATACATTATAATTTCAGCACCACACATGAATGTGCGTATACATCAGCTAGCTAGCAGCACAAATCAAATATTGATTGAATGGTATTCAAAGGGGATCACTTCACAAACCCAGGAACTTTTAAGGATGATGTGATACTCCACTACAACCTATTTGAATATATAAATACTGGCTTTCAGAAAGTTTTCCAAACTTTAAACAAGGAAAGCAAGAAAAGACCATATTTTGTCACTTGGATGCAGTGCCCTGGTAAATCTTAACTGAAATTTGAGTTTTGATGTCTTTAGATAGTCAATAATATTGCACATAATTATTGTTTCAAATCATCAGACCTCTAGCTGTAATTATTCATGGAACAAAACTTCAAAATATTAACATATGTTATGCACCATCAGTGGCACATATCAGAATATTGCACAAATTGCTTTGGCAGGCACAAAATGTCACTATGACTAATGAGAAAGCCAGTGCTCCTAAATCAATGTCTGTGACGAAAACCATCGAAACCATGCTCAGTACATTCTAACCCAGCAAACTCTTATTTGTTATACATTACAACACATACATCAGTATGGTTTATGACAAAAAAATTGCCTTGCAGTTGTACCAAAAAAAAAAAAAAAGGCCAATTTTGGATTTTCTTTCTTTGTTTCTTCCATGAACTTTAGATTTTGGCATTTATCATGATATTGCACCCAAGTGACAATTTGCAACTGAACCCATTTATGTCCTTATAACTAACACTAATAGTAATAGCAGGCACTGCCTCTTCACTCTTAGCCATTCACAGTAAAATTAAATAATACCAATGTAGACTTGCTATTTCACATGCGCCAATTGAATGAATTTCATGCAACCATTTTCTACCAATAAGCAGCACAACACAACAGGAAACTAACTAATCTCAATAACAAAACCAGCTTACATTTTCAGTGTTTACAGCCTTAGTGACAAAAGCACTGTATCTGAGAACTCTCGCAAATATTCAGGTTTTTTTTTTCTTTTAATTGATGTCCTAGTTCCATTCCAGTGATCTTTACTGTGTGGGCCTGATTACTTTTGGCTGGCAAGCCTTGCTATGCCTTATTATATGAAATTCATGGATGCAGTTAAACACCACCTAGAGCTGACAGCTCAGAATCTTATGTCTGAATGAACTCTCCACATACATGTAATTTGGCATTCATTACTGTATTGGTGAATTTTATAAACCACAAAGAGGGCACCAACCACATGTAATATTACTATCAAAATTGTGATTAGTCTGAATGAAATGAATGCATTTGTGTTGTAGTTCCAATCTACTTTCAGTGAAAACTTCATTGCTTGTGCATGTTGAACATGGCTTTAGAAAAACATGTCTTGGAAACACTGCTGATCATGCTGGTTCTTGTGTTGGGCAAGTTTTTTTTTTTTTTTGATGTACAAGTCATGAATGCTAAGTTTCCTCTCAAGTCAAATGTCAGGCACCTAATGTTTCTCATGTCCAGTAAGGTTAACAGCAGAGCTTATATGATAACCGTGTCCATCTGTAACTGATCCACTTCATTGATGGTGGCGGGTGTAAATGGATGAAATTTGGAGGACTCACTGCAGAAAAATAAAAAATGTAAATCTGAAGTAGCTACTCTGCTACAATGCAGTCTAGCAGTGAACACTGACTCAGGCCTGTCAACACAAGATCACACCAGTTTGATCACATGACATTCTCATGCATTTTTGTTGGTTCTCATGAGACATATCTGGATAACATGCTCTCAATCTCACCGCTGGCTCAGATTATAACACTGTACCAGCAGAAGTTCATCATGTTCAAGAGTGACATTCACAGACTATCATCAATGGCCAATATTTTAATTTCACAGTCATATGTCTTAATACATAATGTTTTAATTTCATTCATCACTTCTTTACTTGCATTTGTCACCAAGGTAAACATGCCAGAAAGGCAATTTAGTGTGGTTTCCTGTATTTCATACTGACCATTTTTAAGGTGTATGTACCAGCACTAAACAAAAGCCATACATGGATTCTTACAACTGCCTTTTAGTGGAGGGTTGTAAAACTACTGACTACACTAAAGGATTAGCTAGTTAACACAGTCAGTATAATGAGTAAGGATATCCAAAATAAGATTTACATTTATACTTTCTGTCTTGGACTGTAATCAGTACATGCCATATCATCCAGCTGTAACCCAACATAATAAAATACCAGCCATTACTGGCTGAAATTAATTCCATTTTATAAAATAATTTGTTATGTTGTGAGTAAACCTACAACGATGGTGTATTGCTCCATAATATTATAATCGCAAGCCTTAATACTATTTGTCATTACTGCATGACAATGCACTTATGGTACAAATATGATGCTATCAATCACAACAGTTAGTTAATAAAAGTACATCTTGTTCCAAACACCTCCCTAAACACACCCAGGCACATAAGTCGTAAGAAAATACTAAAAAATTTTACATATTTGCCAGGACAAATCATGTGTACGGCATCAACTGGCTAAAATACAGTGCAAAGATGTGTACCCAAATCCATAAATTTTAAGTTACACATCTAATGGATACATGGCATCAAATGGTTGATGCCTTTCACATAACAGTCCAGTGATACAGAAGCCTTCAAATAAAATCATCACTCAGACCAGGGTAGCACACGATGTATTACTTCAGCAGAGCTCTTATTTCATCCTTCTCAGCACAGTCTATGTAGGCTGCTCCATCAGGAGACTTACCACTCTTGTCAGCACCCTGTCAGACAGAAACATTTACAGGGGATTAGGAACACATGCTAAGGCCACCAGGCATGTCATTTATGTTGGGCAAAAACCACTAATATGAACCCAGAATTTTAGGGATAGTAGAAAAAGCACTTGCTCACACATAAGAAGTTATTGTGCTGAATATATTGAACAATGCATGATCAGTAAAACCACTGATGCAATTGGCTCTTCTGAATATTGTTAACAAAGATGTAAAGATTCCAGTGAAACATTAAGGTGAAAATGGTAAGCAAGCACAAATATAACAAAAATTTTAGTTGATATTGTGAAAGCAAAAGATGTATGGGAACAACGACACTAAACATATAAAACAATTTCTGCCCATCTTTTTCAGTGAGAAGTTTAACACGGTGTACCGTACCACAGAAACAATACTGCATCCACTTTACCCTTATTCAATTGTACCTGTGTTGCAAAAATCCAAATAGACTACTTCACAAATTTACCTCATGAGATGGGCCTTTAAACTGAAAAGTTGATTACCTTGACAAGGCTGCAAGGTATAATTAAGAAACATTTTCTGTTTCTGCTCACCTTTTTCAGTAAGAGCTTTACACTGTCAGTATGCCCTTCAAAGATGGCAGAGAGCAATGGTGTTATTCCATACTTGTCTGGAGCCTAGAAGTGAAAAATTAAAGCAAAACTATTTGAAATCATGACTGCTTTTAAGTCATCCCAAGTATCAAATCTACCTAGATTTGATGTGTTAAATTTCTTGGACCAGGTACCATATCTTGTTTACTTTTTCTGTAAGACCTGGCTTCATTCTTTACAGTTTAGCAGCAAATGACGAAGAAGTACAAAACCCTGCTCATGAATCTCACAAATCTAACTCTGCTCACTGGTCCCAGAATCCTCATTTTCGTAGCTAATAAATGTGATTGAGTCCTTGACAGATAATGACAGAAAGCTGTTACTTACACTTACAGGACCTGAGCGCTGAAAAGTTCATACTGAAAAGTTCATACTACCAACAAATTCCTCATTATATAATACATCTACAGCATACCCAGTGACCCTAAAGTGGGCATAAAACATCCTTGAGATTTCTACACCTCTGTATATTGCTAAAGTGAGAGTCAAAGAAAAAAAAAAGATCTAGACATAAATACTTCCAAACTGATCACATCACATAGGTGAAGTTCTGTTTACATTTACTGTATAAATTATATACTGTATGTGCTAAAATAATAATGAAATGCAGCATCCCAGCTTGTTTTAGCCTAATCAAAAAAAAAAGATTACTTTTCAAAATGGACTACGATCATCTAAGGTCTTAAGGGGCAAGTGCAAAATCATACTGCCTAGCTGTAATTGGAAACACCACATTGATGAAGACTAGGAAAAAGATAAGGAAGTGAGTATCTGGGTTGACTGTCTGGGTCTCTTCACCCTCTTGTATTTCAAATTTGACTGTTGCAGCTGCAGTTAGGATGCTGAATGAATTTTTAACTGCTGTTAACATTTTTGACATTATTGGAGATCTAAGAAACTTGTCATACATTTTTCTGTCAGAAGCTGAAGAAACTAAGAAAAGATTGTAGCAGATTTTTTACTTCAAAGGTCCAGTGGTTAAAAAAATGAATGAAAATGATCACTTACATTCACTTTTGCACCTTTAGAGAGTAAATATTCTATAACATCTGTTTGGCCATAATCTGCAGCATAGTGAAGTGGAAGACGTCCCTGTATTTCCTTGTTCACATCCATGCCCTGAAATGAACACAAGAGATACATATCAAGTATTTCAGTATCTTAAAGAGTCTAAATTAAATGCTGATGAGTAAATTTTCAATATAGCACACAATTTTTCTGATTCCTAGTCACTTAAATATCAAAACTCTGGGGTAGAAATATAACATCTTCTGCTCTCCAGTTTGGATGACATGTTTTAAATACAGAAATCAAATCTGTTGAGTCACAGTATGAGCAGTGTGTGGTGTGTCAAGCAATATGGCCAAAAAGAAATAATATGTATGTGCAACAATAATATGTTGCATGTTTGCAACATGCAGCAAACTTTTTGCATATGCTATGCAGTACTGTAGCCTAATTATATCCTTGCCAGTTATGATGTTTGTGATACTGACTATTTCGTTGGCAAACCTCATCTAAGGCAGCACTGTACTTTGCCCTTAACTTATGATTAACTGTAACTGTAACTGTAGGAGAAGAACTGGTACTGGAATTACTCTCTTTCACATGGGAGACCCTTGAACCTCCTAACTATTAATGACAAGGAACCCTCTCCCCCACCTCACTCAACATACATTCTATTTCAACCAACAAGTGTTGTTGCTAAAAGAGACATGGACAATGTTATCATTATTATAGTGACAGTAGTGCTGCATGAATTCACATTTTGTGATCCATTCAATCCATCGAACCATCTGCTCATGACTAAAACTCATAGTATGCACTGGAGACACTAGTCACCAGACTAATCTAGGTCTAGATCTAGGCTATTGGTCTTCCAGGTCCTCGACCATATTCACAGCTTTAAAAAAAAAAAGTGGTTGAGGCCAACGGACTCATCAATCCTCCACTTACAGATGTTTAGATCTAGGCCCTGTGAAGTCTAGCATCTACTATGCTGAAAATCACAGTAATCCACGAATACGGCCCATCTGGTGCCTTACCAATGACTAAATAAACTGTATTGATCCAAAAGCAATGCAGTCACGAAAGATTGCCAAGGTAAACTCACAGCTTCGTTCATTTCACCGACACTGACACTGTGGGTTTGCAACGCTGATGATGATGATCATGCTTAAAGTAAAGTGGATGTACGTCTGATCTACAGGTTTGTTCTCACCTCTTTCTCCACGAATGTTTTGATGTCGTTCAGCTCTCCATTTTTCACCTTCCATACAAACTCCTGATCTTTGTCTTCCGACATGATTCACCTGAACAAACTTAGCAAAATTTGCAAGCTTATTTCCTTGTAAAGGGAGTTACAGAACCGGATGAATTGACCCGGAAGTACATTCATGCAACGAAATCAAAATAACCAACACGTTTGATTACAGATCTAGGCTATGCGGCCAAAATGGACCACNTGGGGTGGGGGAGGGTGGAGAAAGGATGGGGAAAGAGATGTGGAATGAATTTACAAATCACGAAAACAATGGGAAATGATGGCGGACATAGATGTTATCATCTGAGATATAGGTAAACCTGCGAACCTTCAAACAAAGTTTTCCCCTTAATTTCATTGACAGGCACCACTATAGATCTGGATCTAGATTTATGAATGCGGTTTGTCTGAAGTTCATGACACACTGACAGTATGGAAAATCATATATATAACTGTGTCAGTTTAACTCTCGAAAGTCTGGGTGTCATCTAGATGAGAAAGTGAAAGATTCTGATGAGTGGCAATAGTGTGCATGAGGAACACGGTTTATGTCTTGGCAATGGACTGTACTCATGTAATATTGTATTGTAAGCATTATGTTGGCCTATGGCCTAATAAAACTTTTGAAACTTTGAAAACTATAATGTTTTTGATTGAGGCAAAATACAGTGAATTTTAAAATGTCACAAGTATCACTGCAATACTCTAACAGAAATTTTGATCTGTTTGATTTCAGTATGTTTCTCTTTGATATGAGAGAGAGAGAGAGAGAGAGAGAGAGAGAGAGAGAGAGAGAGAGAGGTTTGTGATGTTTTGATGTTCGGAGAAGGTTAACTTTCAATGCATATTCCTGAATCATCCATCATGGTTAGCCATGGGAAAGGAACTATCAGTGGGTCATCATCCTATGAAGATTTTTTTTTTTCGTATGTGCATCAATAAATATGCGTGTAAGAAGCCCGCCTTTAGAGAACAATCAACCTTACTAAAAAAATAGGCTGAATGATAAAAAAAAAACACCTGCTGTTCAGTTTTTGCTGTATTTTATTTTCATTTCAGTTTATTTGTAAGAAGAAATGGACCAATTAAAACTTTAAAGTTTATCGAGCAATAAGATTCGTTTCTTATGAACCAAAATAATCATTTTTATATAACCAAGGTGAACCCCATCCAAATTGACAGCTATCATGTAAAAAGAATGTAGCATAAAAAATCTAAACTGTAAAAAATATGGTGTTTATATAATATTCTAAATATGCTCAGAATTTTTAAGTCAAAACTGTAGAAGGGAGTTGCTAAAATAAAGTAATTGCAACTTCAATCACAATAATGCGGCTGTTTCATTGATCTTAAACCGTCTAATGACCCCGGAAGTAACAACTTGCATTGATGAGGGAGTTAATACATTTTTCTTTCTCATTGGAAATAAATTATCATTACTAAATTATAACAACAAAAAGAATGACTTGCTCCGTTTTTCATACTGTGACTTTGTACGACGAAAAAAAATAAAATAATAAATTTTAATCACTTTCTGTGCATTGTGAAATGCAGCAGCAATTCATGAAATAAGGGACAAAATGGCGAAAGTGATATCGCCATACAGAATTTGTGGTTTCTTACCCAAAAGGATTAATCGGCTGTAGGAGTACAACCGTGAATAATTGACATATCTTGTGCGGGTATGGAAGAAAGGTGCGTTTTAAATACAAATTTACATTCATAACGTGTACATTTGAGAATATCTGTGAAAGAAAGTGTGTTTCTTCTGCAGTTTTATGGACAAAAATAAGATCGAGTCTTGCTCCTCTTGACTGTCTGGCAGTCGCAGTGGTTGTCTGGCCTTTTTCATGCAGGCGATCACATTTCTTTCCGAGCCTTCTTCTAACTTCAATGCTCTGCTTGTGAATTTATGTTATCAGTTAGGCCTTCATATATTTTGTAGACAGTTGGGGCCACACAAATATCTCTACCGAACGAGAGATATTCTAGCCTAGACTAGGTCTAGTCTAGGTTTAATATGTTACTTTCATCTTTCATTCCAAACTTGTAATGTGTGCGTTGTAAATGTAGACGGTATATTCTACTTTCATCTTACATTCCAAATTGAATGAGAATATTATGTAGAAGGTAGACCTAGAGGCCTTCTCTAACGACAGCACCGATTCCATGACTTGTCTACGACTAAATGAACTGTATCATCGGTGCTGTTGTTAGAGATAACCGACTTAGACTAGTAGTGCTGTAACGGAGCTTGCTGTTTACTTTGGAGTGGGTCTTTTTTGGCCCAGATTCTATAGATCTGGTATAACAGAAGTGATTAAGATTACAGCCTACAGCAGCTAGACTAACACTACAATGACTACATGACTACAGGCCTGGTAAATAGAGGATTGCATAGCCAGGGCCTGCTGTCCTCTCAGATAGTAATTAGTATTAGTATTACTGTATCAGAGTGCGTAAATTTTGGGGGTGGATGGGGGAGAGGAGGGGGTTCATCAGCTTCTCAAAACTTGCTGGACTTTCGGGTCTTGATTGATTGCTGCTGCAGCCATCTGCAAGGCCCTTGAGAATGTTCCATGATAGTCCCCATAATTCAGATTTATATATAAATAAACGTAACTCTTAATTGAAACTAAGCATACTTAACTCTAGACACTGGCACTGCGTAGATCTTTCTATTTGATATGCTTTATGTGCAATATCACTGGACATCCTTGATTAGAACTTGGTTGAGGGATAAGGATAGGAGTAGAAAGGAAGCATACATGGGAGAATTTCTAGACAATGATAATAATAGCAATAAATAATAAAGAAGAAGCATACATGGAAAGATTTCAAGACAATAATATTAATGTATAGCAACTGTCCCAAGTTCGATTTTCTTCCTCGGCTGACTAACCATGCGCCAAACCCAGAGTCAAGCACCAAGGTTGCGACACTACATTTGGCTACAAATTACCTAGATTTCTGTTAAAACTTGAGTTCAGTACAGAGCTGTGTGCAAAAGCACAGCCCTCTTTTACATAAACAATTCTTAGGTTTAGAGAACTTCTTAGACTGATTTCCTCGTCATTTCCAGTCACATTCAGTTCATAGAGAACATATTATACAATTTAGTGTATGTAACACTTAGATTGGTTGTACTGCTAGCTGACCAGTTCCACTTCCAGCACTTGGCTGACATGCTATAACTGAGTGAGTGGTAGAGATTCAAGAATAGTACACCCACTCACTGGATAGTACTTGGTGTATTAATGGTGTAACCCATTTGATTGTAGTTTTATTTGAACAGCTTCATGGTAAGTCGCATGAGCATGAAATATACACTCAGAACACACTTCCACATGCTTTGACCACCTGAGGCCAAGGATTGTAAAGAAATTCTTATCTATGTAAAAACAGTTACAAGCTCAGATTTGTTACATTAAGAACATAGCAAAGGAACCACAGAATGCAATCAAAATTTTACAAAAGACATATTGTTATTGCTAGATGTGAGGGTTTTGTGAGTGACAGGATCCATAAGAATTTAAAGAACGCAACATTGATTTGTAATGATTACTCCCAACTAAAAAGATGTGTTCAGCACCAGTGCTAATGGAAATAATGCAAGAGATAATCTTCATTGCGATACTATGGTTCTACTTTTGGAGTGAGGAAGAGGCATCACTTTTTTTCATTGAGGTTTAATTTCCATTCATTATTACTATACAGCAGATCCCACAAATAACTGGCACTTTAATCACCCAGTCCTTTTCAAGAAATGAGGGTACATATTTTAGTTTAAAAAAATCACATCAAGAGTGAAGAGCACCAAAGCACCTCAGACACTTCTCGCATGTATAGTATGGTTAAGCTAGCCAAAGATATATTTGTTGCAGATATTTACATGAATATTTATGTGCTGTATTTTAAGAGATAGCAGAAAATTGACTTAATTTTGCTGTAACACGGTTAGTACCAGACAGTGATGAAATGTTGCATTTCTTACTTTTTTTTTGTTGTTGCATCAGCAGTTGCATGGAAACCACATTAATTAGTACTTTCAAGCTTATTTAAGATTGTTTAGTCTTTTTATTGTTGCAAAAAAAATAAATTAATAATATGTAGCTCTTTCATACACCCTAACATGAAGACATTTTCGGCACTAACCTGACCCACAGAGATTCCTACAATATTGATGCATGTTTTGAAGTTGAAAGATTTGTTTGAGAGCTGGGTTGCAACTGTCAATATCGAAATAGTAATGAAAATCCATCGGTCTTGTCTGATGTGGCATGAATGGATCAAATTCACAGTGCTGTGGTGCACACACTCTACACATGATAGTTTGTAGTGTAGGATACTTAATATCAATCATAGGAACGATTTAAAGTGTTCCATCCAGTCATTAATGTAGGAGTGCAAATCCCATCTACAAATGATTGCAGACACTGCCTCAATCATTGGATTTGCTGTCATATTCAAAATACTAGAAGTTTCTGTGTATCTTTACCATAGCGTTTAGAGGGACCGGTGATCATATGTAAAATGGTTTTCTCTGTTAGATAGACATGTAAAGTTTTTGTACAGTATGAAATGTTTTACTAGTGAAGTTGGAAAATAGTGCTCCAAAGTGAAGTGTATGAATTGAAGTCAAATCAGTGAAGTAATCCATCATGTCTCTCCTTTCCTTTCATATCCATTATCCTGGATGGGACCCCACTCAAAGGTACTCTGCATAAAATGTGATTTGCAAAATTTTCTAGGCCAGTGAATATATATTAACTCACTGGAAAATTGCAAATCCTTCTAATAAGAGATAAATTATCCAACATGATTTCTGTGATGCAATTTTGAGATTAACAGAAACATGAACAAGAATGAGAGCAATAACGTCTTTTACAGTAATGACGTCAGATTGTTTGCATGTAATGCATCGTTTCATGAGCTGGCAGTAACAAATGTAGGAAACTATGCAATAGGTTCAGTAGATACTGATAAGAACTTAAGAACCTTGATAGTGAGCAGGTGATGGTGTTATCATCTAATCATCTTGTTATGCTTATAATTGTAACTGATTGTGCTTCAGTCTCTGAGATGATGGGTTGACAAGAGCAAACTGCTTTCATCATCTTTAGCAGTACTGTAGCAAAAGAGATCCCCTCAGCTGGGCATTTCTGAGGGAATACTGACTATAAACTTAAAAAAAAAACACCACCTAAATATATCTACAAAGCATGTGCATCAAAATATTTTTTAAAAAGGACCAAAAGCAAATTAACGGCAGAAATGGTCAAATTAGAAAGGGACTTGAACTCACAACTAACAGGATAGCAGGTTTGTAATCAATACTAGGTGGGGAGAAGGGAATAAAGTGAGAGCATGAACTTTAAATTGATGTCATCATTAGTGAACAACTCAGTGGAAAGCATTTCTTTTTAGAAACATTTGAATCTGACGTGTATATCAACGCAGCACTATCAGCACTGATAACTACTGTGATAATTTCTCAGCAGACTTGCATATAGAGTGGTTGCACCGTACTTTCTGCTGCATCTGAGCTCTTTTATTTTAAACTAACGATGATCATAATATATGGTTCTTTCCATTAGAACTAATAATTCACCATACTGCTGGACTTATTCAAGATACAAATGTGGTGACCACTACCAGTTGATTAAATGCAATTCTTTGATATTGTCTTGTTGTGCAAAAACCAGGTTCTCAGGTTGTTTGGGGCAGAAGAGAAGCATTACCACAGGTTCTTTGAACTTCCTTTCTTTGGTCTTGAAATTTAGTTTTGCTGTAGTGAAGTAATCTGCTCCATACTCACGATACTGTTAGATTTTGTGAAGAGTATGACTGACTGGAGCCCCTCTCTCTCTCTCTCCTCCTCCCCCCCCCNCATAAAAAGGGAAAGAAACATGTTTTCTCTAGGACTTTAAAAATCCAGTGGGTCTAAGTTCTCTTTTTGAAAAGTTCATTATTTTGGGCTATGGTCACTCAACCAGATTGATCTGGTGTTAACCAAATCATGCTGTCATGTGTACTGAAATTGTGAAACTTTTGTCAGCAGGAATTGCACCGGCTGTGGTTTTCTAAACGGAATTCAGAATTGTTGATATATACATAGTTCTTATCCTTAGCATGGTTACAGATAGGATAATTCTCATCAGTGGAATTGCTGCCCCTACTGTTGCTTGTCCATTGTCTTTGTCATCATAACTTCTATTGTCAAACCATATGAGACCCTTAACATTCTCTTTCTAAATAGACGTACAAGAATTCTTGAATAGGAACATGGCATCGCTCAATAGCGTCATTATCTGTGGCCTGTGACTTTATTTTCAATCTCCTCGCTGTGGTCATCATTCATTCGAGCCTTTGCACTGGCATTCGGCTATGAATATGCCCTTCTCTATGTAGATACTATCTCTATATCATGATCGATCTAAACCTTGGTATTCCAGCAACTTATCCTTTGCGTCAGCCAGCAAGTCAGTCCCCAGCCAGGCTGGAGTCACGGTGGGCCGGCGAATAACTGTAGGGTGGCAGGGCAGGGCAATGCTCAGGTTTCAGTGGACAAACTGAAAACAAACAGGGTTAGGATTAGGCCCTGCTCTTCGGCAAGCAGGTTAATCCTTTATTAGTACATAGAGAAGGAGCGTCACAACCTCCCCCTCCCCCCGGCCCGAGCAGGTCTATGTGACGACGCTGCGCCTCTTGACAGAACAAAGGTTTTTGTTTTTTTTTTGATGTATAACAATTAACAGCGCATTGCCTCCTCCAGGTCGGATGGGGCTCCATGGTTTTGAGTTTCACCTTTCCCCTCACCCTACACTGGGGGTAGCCTCCACACTGATCAGTTAGTAACTACGGGCCTGACATGCGGAGTGTTTCTAGTCTCCCTCCTGTCCAGGCCGGTAGTTCAGTCGTGGACCTCGACGCGGCGGTGGTTAAATAACTGAAGTGTGGACACTGATTTATCATGACCTTCTCTGAAATGTTCTTGTTGTTGGTGTTCTTGTTGTTCTTGTAGTTGTTGACGTACTGGTTGTTGTTATCATTGTTGTTACGACTGTTGTTGATAGCATTGCGGATTTTTTCTTTTGTCGAATATTAAGACTATATGCAATGCATATTAATATGTAATTAACTAATATTGTTTTGGTGCATCGTGCATCAAGTGTAAATCCGAGACAAATGTTTATATGAAATCATAGGTTCCTTGGGCTGAACTCCCCGCCCCAAACANGTGTCGCTCCCCTTCACCCCCACCCCCTCCCCTCTCGTCTTTCTAATCCTCCAGTCATTATTAAAGGAACATACATCCTCTTCAGGAATGTCAGGTCCGGGTTTTTTTTTTTTTTNGGTTTTTTTTTTTTTTTTGTAGTTCTCACTCAATCCTCATGTACCTCTTTTTTTTTTTTTAATCAAATTGTTATCAAGTCGTGTCGTACGTTTATTAAGGCCGCCTTTCGTCAGCTTCACACCTTTTCTCCCTCTATTCCTATCACGGCCCTAATGTCAACAGGGTCTCACGAAGTGGGGAAAAACATAACTGGGCCAAGTTAGAGATGTGTATGTAAGTCCTAGACATCAAAGCAAAGTAAATGTCTTCGTTCCCCCCCTTGCGCCTAGCTGTACTGGTAAGCTATAATCCGGGTGTGACCTTGTTTCATTCAGCAGATAGGAGCTTGTTCACCTCTGGTCGCGATGTTATTTCAGTATTAGTGTTCGTGCACTTCTCCTTTACTCTTCCCTCCCTCTTCCACCCGTCAAAATATAGCGGGTATACAATGTGCTTTGCATAGATTGTCGAATTGAGTGATATTTATACGAACAAAATATTATTAAGAAATAGAGCGAGAAGGGATATCTCTTACCGTCGCATGGTACAGGAAAAAGGGAGATGGGGATTTACGATTTGAGAGAGAGAGAAGAGAGAGAGATAGAGCAAAGCTTAACTCCTACACGATTCATAGTAATAGACAAAAAGTTATTTATGAATATGTCATCGTAAACATGCTTTAGGTTTATGCCACAAATGGTATTAACAGTAACTGAAGTAGAAGGGGGTGAGTGAGTGACTGTTGCGATCTCCGTCCTTCTGTCCACACCACAGTCCAGTAACTTCTAGATTTATGGGCATTTTGGAAACGGCCCTCAACATTCGGCTTGGCTTTATTTCCATTTCACTCTTGAAATTACAGTACCGGTAGAACATATTGTCAAGCATGTGATTAGGACTTTCGAAATACCTTTCAATATGTTTTGCCGAAAAGTCATGCTTGGAGGTGGGGAAGGGGCATACACCTCTGCTCATAACTGGGGAAAGGAGTCCGTGAGTTTTGCTATACATATATGTATCAGTTGATGTATGACCAGGGACTCTGAATTTGTGTGGATTTGTGGGTGTGCTTTCATGTGCATAGTACATGTACTGTAATTTGTACGCTTAAATTTTTCTGTTGAGGTCAAATATAATATGTCTTTACTGACAAATAAACAATAGATATCATAATTATATGATATAGGTTAAGCATGAAATCAGAATGTGGGCGTGTGCATGTGTGACTAATCCACACAAATCATGCCGCCTCCTAAGGTGTAATTAATTATAAGCTCCCAAAGAAGGAAAAGTCTGACGCAGTAACTTGTATGCTCCGTAGTAGGAAGTTGTAGGAAAACCATTATTTGCCTACATTATGGTTATTAAAAGGCAGCCCATTCATTCCTCTGCATTTAACATCCTGTTTAATCTGTATGACTTGAAAAGAGCCTGTCTTCGGGAATACGTCTATAAATATTGCAGTGTGGAAGTGTGTACCCTGCGAACCAGTTTTACCAGGGATTCATCCAGGGCGAGCGTGTTTGTTTTTTTTTACATGTACATAGTACACGAATGTATCTGTTTGAATGTCAGGTTGACGTAAGACAAAAATGTAACGGAATGGAGAAACCAGGTTGAATAATGTGACCTTCACCTTTCTGTTCACACATGATGCCTGTTGGACTTGTTGCTGTCGTCATGCTTTGTAATGTTGTGTCATCTGGATGCCAGAGCATTAGCTTTCTTTGAGGATGCGATTTATTTACTGAATATAACATATGTATATATAAGTGTGTGAATATGTGTTTGATGAAAAAGTGTTGACCGTAAGGCCTTTTGCGTCAGTTCAAGTATAAAAGTATAGTGCATGTGTGTGTATTTTTGTGTATGAATGTAAACTGCTTATATATTTTTTTTACCCGGTAATGAGCTATAGAATGTAATTTATTATCATTATTGTTGTTGAGATATGAAGAGGTTTGTATTACACTTGAATATCTGACCCTTGATCTCTGTTACAGATAGATGACATTTGAGATGCAACGTAGTGCGATAAGTTTGTAGATAGATTGTGATATCTCAGCCGTGTGTAACCGCGTTGTTTTTTTTTTTAATAATCTAGGGCTGAAACGTTCAAAGAATGACTGTAGCATTTTTGTGTGGGGGCTTTCATTATCTGTGGGGTAGGGCTGAAGTGATGGAAAGTGACAGTTGATTGATATTACACTGATAGGTTGGTGACTGGGATTGTTGTGGTTCATGCATGTATAGTCGATTCTGCTTCACGACAGTGAACTTAAGCGAATTTTAAAATTTCAAGATTCAGTATTTATTATAGGCACTACGGCCAGTTCCAAAGGGTTTACAGAACATGTAGAAGATGGTACAATACAAAATAAAAAAAACAATTAAAAAACGCCATGCACGCATATTCTGTCGCTCCAAATCTCACTATTCTGTCACGCTTTTCTGTTTTTCATTCGGAATTAATGAGTTGGCTCACATCTTTCCAATATATACCTTCTTCATTTGAATTTTCTCATTTACCCTTCTTCCTTCTTTCACCCGCTCCCTCACTCCGACCCCCTCCAAAACACACACATACTCACATTTACTCAGTCGCTCATATATATACACACAGAAGTGCGGGTGTGTGTACAATACACACACACACACATACACAAAAACCACACACATACACACACACACTCTCTCTTTTTTTCTCTCTCTCTCTCTGAGGATGCAAATGCCACCAGAAGAAACTTTAGAACCATTGATAACTTTATGACAAAAGATTCCCAACGATTTTGCTTCCCCGTTATTCATTGTTGTTAAGAATGTGACTAATTTCAGCATGTTAGGTTTTATACTTAGTCTACATGGTAAATATGTCTGCCTAATATCCTTGAAACGCTATCATTCAACTACAATATGGAACTCATCATCTATTTTATTACAGACTTTACTTATCTTAATTTTGAAATAGCTGTTCGGATATGTTTTTGTTTGACTTCCAATAAATATTGTTCACATTTAAATTCTATGTCATTGTGACACTTTTGTTGAAACATGCGCACATTCAAATTCTGAAATAAATAGTGTAATGTTTTCTATAGTTTGATTCTCCCAACCCGCATTTCATCAGCATGTTTTTAAATAATGAAACCCAATTTACAACGTCGTCACTTTCTGATGTTGTCTTTAATTGTTGGTATACTTTTTATTACGTGATTAAAAGGAGTTTTGATTTTATTATTAAAAAAACAAACTATAGAAAACATTACACTATTTATTTCAGAATTTGAACGTGCGCATATGTTTCAACAAAAGTGTCACAATGACATAGAATTTTAACATCATACAGTATTGTTTTAAGTTACTCGAAACATGTTTGAGATACAGAGGAAGTTTCAGTTAAGTACATCCGATTATGGCATATTATGTCACAGCTGCTCTGTTACCCCAAGGCTTTGGGCGATATGAAATCTCAGCACTGCCTAACACTCAGAGAAGTCACGCTGCAAATCACGCTATTTTTTGTATTTGATGTTGTATCACCCCTTATCATGAAATATTTAATTTCCCCTTATCATGAAATATTTAATTTGTGCATCCTCTGACTTTTCTCATGTTTTGATTTTTGTATTCTCTCATTTCTCTTCCGGGCAGGATGGAGTGGGTGGAGATTATAGAACCCCAGTCCAAAGAGCATATGTATGCTAACCTGGCCACCGGCAAATGTGTGTGGGAGCCACCGCCAGGCGTCAAAATGTGAGTACATCAGCTTCTTTTGTCAGCTCGTGAATCTGTCGACCTTTTTATGTCCGTGTCTCTAAAATTAAAATTTGCCTTAAAAAAAAAAAAGATGTTGTGTGCATTTTGCTCTCCTTCATTTTTTTTCTCCTATCCATCCTGCCTTCTTGCTTCATTCTTCACCCTTTCTATCTCATTCCTTTCCTCACTCCTTGCTGAATGAGTCTTTACCTATTTTTCTCCCGTTTCACTTCGCCTACACTTTCCTTCCATTATTTCACCTCTTTTCTTTCCTTGATACATTATTCCATCCGTCTTCCTGTCGTCTTTGTTTGCCGTGTGTTAGAAACAATATTATGGCAGTTAAGACATTTCCAAACATGCCATGTTTCCCCGTGAAATAGTGTTTGATTTCTTATTATGCCCATTATCATTAAGTCCTGTCTCATCTTTTTAAGAACTAAATCTGTACCTCTCCCCTTTCCTAAATTTTGGCTTCATATATCAGCTTTGCTTACTGCAAAATAAGAAAGGAAAAAGGTGGAACAAAAAAACTAAATCTGTACCTCTCCCCTTTCCTAAATTTTGGCTTCATATCAGCTCTTTGCTTACTGCAAAATAAGAAAATAAGAAAGGAAAAAGGTGGAACAAAAGGACTTCCGNAAAAATCACAACTTCCTGTAGTCCATGGTGACATTGGTGTGATGTTGTGGTGTGAAGTAGTTATAACTCACAGCCATAGTATTTTCTTTATCTGTTGACTGGCATGTCTTCCTTTTTGAGAGTTAGCTGCCATTCATGTCATGTCAGGTCTGAAGTTGAAGTGATGTTGGGAGGATGAGCCATGAAAATTGTTAATCTTGGGTTAGAGTGTTGTTGGGTCTGTCCACGCTGTCTCTCTTTTGCTTGATGAGGAAGGATGTCACAGGAATGAAGCAAGTCTTTATTTTTTTAAATTACTTCCTGATTGTTTGTAATTTCCTTTGTCATCACCCTTCTTTCCTCCCTGCTTTAATATTGTATGATGCTGACAGAAACTGTGTGTCCGAAAGCGCGTAATACTCGTACTTAATGAAATCTGACAATGAAAATGAATATACGACTTTATTTACCCCGAGGGGAAAGTGCTTCACAACGTCATACAGTGTTACACATCTCATTTATATTAATACAAATACAAACATATGTAACAAGACACATCATACATGTAAATACATAATATTACAAATGAAATACACAACAAAGTCAGTAACACCACCAGTAACAATAGTCCTTTTTGGAGATCTCTAGCACTGTAGCGGGTTTCCGGATAATCTCCTCAGCTTTTCATGTATAATGCTTCAAACCAAGGACTTTAAATTGTTTGGGCTGAAATACTTCTGATTCTTCTCTTTTTTTCTCTGAAAGTCGTAATCACCACTTCGAACATACGAGGCACCTTAGTTCTCCTGACAAGGCAGTCTCGTTTTTTATGCCATTGATTCTGTGCGTGATAAAACGCAAAGCGGAGCATGGAAGTTGATACAGCCAGTGTCCTGTGGAGTCACTAATCGTCCCGGGCATTATTTGTCACACTCGTATGTTTAATTTGCAGTTTTTGTTGTATCATTCCGTCCATGGAAAGAACTAGTTTTTTGCTTATTTATAACTCTCCATCGTGACTTCTGTCTATTGGCATGGAATAAAAAAATATTTATGAGAGCGAACTGTTCATTATACTATCCTCTCTCTCTCTCTCTCTCTCTCTCTCTCTCTCTCTCTCTCTCTCTCTCTCTCTTTGTCTCAGCACTAATTTGCATGAGGAAGGAAAATGTCACGGTGAATGAAACGAAGACTTGATGCTCTGTCCTTAATGTATACATCCTTATCTCTCCATTTTGATTTATGGTCCTCTTTCTTCGTGCTTATTCCTCTTCAGTTCACATTTTCCACGGCAGCAGGCGCTTGAGTAATTCTTGAGGGTAATTCGTGACGAATTATTCTATTTGTGCTGCAAGACTACCCATCTGTCATTGGACCTTCTTTTTTTTTTTTCTTTCATGAACAGTCTCATGGTCTTCGTCTAGTTTTTCCATCATCCGCCCTGTCGATACCTTCCGCCCCGTTCCCGACCCCACGTATTGTTGTCGCCCTTCCTGCTCAGTCTGTTCTCATCGAAAACTCGCGCAAGTGAACCTTGAAAATCGTGGCAGTAATATCACATGACAGCCAGGACACCCAGAATTCCCAGAAAACCGATATTCGGCGGCTTAAGGTCCTGATTGGTCCGAGAGCTCTCGGAGATGGAGTGTTCGAGCAGAATATGGTATACTGTAAGCCTCAGCTTTGTTTGGAGCATTGCGGAATACAAAATGTCAGTGGAACCGATTTGAAAATATGAGTGTTGCTTTGTGCAAGCTTGTCCTATATTTTTTTTCTACACTGTCTACACTAATGTCAAATGTCAATGCATTGTGAGTGGTTGGATGGGTGGGTTGT
>JAWQUT010000016.1:2389759-2407076 GCA_033807755.1 Ellobium chinense | reverse complement strand
CTTTCCACCTTACACACACCTCGCAAACGTCACCTTGTAGTTCATTAACTGTTCTGCGAAGGCTTTAGTAAGTGATCGGGCAAAGCTTCCATCAGATGTTCCAATTATTTCCGCCGGGCGTTATCTTCGTCACAGCCATAAAGACTCCTTGCCGCTGTAAAAATCACATTATTCATTTCTGGTCCTCGGTTGAAACCCAAGCGCACTGTATACTGATGTACGCCTCGTGTGTATGTCCTTAAGAGCCCTTGTAAGTGCGTTGTTGTTAGAGAATTGCAGCGACATAATGTTAGCGTGGGACACAGTAGAGTTATGCCGAGAAGCTATAGTAATAAGAATACATATAGATACAGGCACATTTCAATGTCCTTAGAGTTTCATTGAAGCGTGAAGGAAGGCGGAAGGTTACAGCAGAACAGGCAACAGCCAGATCTTTCTCAGACATAATATGATATTATAATGAGGGCAGTGGTGCGTCATTAAATGGCTTGTCCACAGATACAGTTTATATTTACTACCGGAATGAGTTAGTTGTGGGACCCCTTTGTTTCTGCCTTGAAAAAAAAAACAACCCAACAGTTATAGTCTGTAACTTTTTTTCCCCAGTAGACATGTTCACCTAAGTGGAAACCATCTAAATTGGACATGCTGATAAGGCGAAATATTGAACATATTTTATACAATGTGCAAAGGGAACTTGAACATTGACAATGAGAGTTTGACAACCAAATTTACAG
The DNA here is from genome assembly GCA_033807755.1 of Ellobium chinense. NCBI lineage: Eukaryota > Metazoa > Mollusca > Gastropoda > Ellobiida > Ellobiidae > Ellobium > Ellobium chinense. Next base: position 2,406,339 of record JAWQUT010000016.1, on the reverse strand, counting down.
GACAGTTCTCTAAGATTTGTTACCATTAACCAAAGAACCATAGAAGCTAAGAATGACTTAATTATAGTGTGTGTGTGTGTGTGTGTGTGTGTGTGTTTCTGTGTGTGTTTGTTTCTCTCTCTGTGTGTGTGTGTGTGTGTGTGTGTGTGAGAGAGAGAGAGAGAGAGAGAGAGAGAGAGAGAGAGAGAGTTTTAAATAACAGGATCTTGGGCATGGTGCTGATCAGTCTTACTGCTATACCATTGCGACTTCGACCAGTTGTCACCTTACGATGAAGAAAATAATGACCGAGAGGTCGCTGACTTTTTTTCAGGCAAAATAATTTCTACGAATACGAGCAAATATTTATGTAACACAAATTTGACTGGCTGAATGCAACATTAGGCATGAAAATGTATATAGGCTATTATAGGTTAATCCATGTCCTGAAGCCACTGTAGCTGCATGTTCTCCTATACTTATATCCAAGGCATAGCCTACCATACCTCTTAACTCGCATTTCTTTGTCTGTAGTTATCTCAGTCCGTCATTCTTTCTCTTTAGGACCATGACCTAGGTGTTGCCCGACCTCGGTGAAAGTAAAGGGCCGGAACACTGATCAGTCGAGAGATTTTCTCTCCGTTGTTTCGTTTCCTTAGTGGAGAGTTTTCTGTCTATTCTTAGCACATACATACCCTGTATCCACCTCCCTGTTTACAGCTACGATAACCGTAATCGATGGCACAGGTATGTCAATAGCCTGAATACCTAAAGGGACTGGACCGAAGAGCTTGTGGCATACTGCAGAGTTAAGGGCGGAAAGGGGCTATCGTAAAAAAAAAGTTTAATTTATAATAATATGCCTTCTAACAAGGAACTCAAGAGACAATGTTGTCAGTTTTGTAAAATGAGTAACATGGAAAGAGTGAGATATTTTAGTGAAAGTAAAGCGCGATGTTGTCTCGTAGATGAAGGAAATTCGTGCCAAGAATAGCTTCCGATGCTGTCTGGCTTCCGCTGTGATCTCTCTGTACAGCGGCGGTAAACATGCTGGTTGGTTCGCATTACCGAAATCATCTTCCCTTTTCTGTTATCTTTATTACGGACCACTGGTCATTCAGTCAGCCAGGCGGTAGCCTCAACACTTGTGGCTGTCCATATTAGATCTGTCTGCTTCGGTTCTGATCTTTCCATTTTCACTCTCATCTCTGGTATAGTTCTTCCAACCCGGGAGAGGGGGAAACACCGATACAGCAGGTTCTCATTTAGTCTAACAAAGTGCAGTAGTGTACACCGTCAGTATTATTGTATAACGGCGTAATATTCCATATAAATGAGTTTTAGAGAAACACGGAATCGCAGACGATGAGAAAGAGACCCAGTCTGATTTCACATAAACTTTTTTGATCTTTACGTTTTCGACAAGGTTTGATCGAGGTTTATTGAAAAAAAAAAAAAGTCCAAACCATAAATGTGGGCACACATTTACAAGTGACAAATAACGGGGCAGATTAACCATCAAGCAAATCCATCAATCAATAAATCGAGAATTCATTCAACTAATCAGCTTATCAGTCAGTCGAGCAATCAGTCATTCCACTCGTCAAACTCATCAAGGAGTTCCGATAGTGCCTTCAAAACGGCCTGAAATTCTTTGCACAAGACATGTACATGAAAGAGCAAAATTACACGATTTAGGTATGTGCAAATGAACCATACGCCAATGGTCCATCTCCAGTATATCAAGGGTGACGTTGGAATGAAGCTGTAATTATTATTCGCTTAGCTATGCAATACATCTGTCTAGTTAGTTTTTGTGTGCTATGGATTTTTACCACTGAGGACCTAAATATTATGTTTTCCCTTTCCCTCGATGATCAGATTCACTGGTATTCACTCTAGTAACGTGCAAGTTTGTACGCTCGTAATGTGAGTCAAGATTTTTCGTGATGAAAAATGAAAATGCATGATTTTGCTTGACCAAGAAGGTCAGAAAAACGGGTGGGATTAAAGTTGAGGATTTCTTTCATGACTGATAGGGGGCGGTTTGAAAATGGGGCAGTCACGCACCCGAACAGGATTCGAACAGCACTGTGTAAACGCAGTGATACTGATAAGTAGGCATCACTTAACATTTATGTCGTCGCCAGTTTACACTGTTTCTAACATGGCCATAAATGTGTGTGTTGTTACCTTGCGGAACGAGAAAGGCGAGAAGGGTCGAGGCCAGATAAGTAGAGGAATGCAGAGGCGTTCTGTATAGAGTAGGGTGTTTTCTTGCACCACGAATGGGGGCATGAGTCAGTGTGGGTAATGTTGTATTCGGGGATCAACGCCTACGTCAACAGTGGCAACATTTCGAGTTTTCCTTTAAGCTTTTGATCAGTTGGTGAGTTGATAACTTTTGCAACCTTAAAGACAGCACGACTCGCATTGGACTCCCACCAGTGTTTGCTCCATCCAGTTCTTATAACTTTGAAAAGACATCCCCCCTTCCCTCCCTCTCCCTCCCNTCATGAAATTGTAAAGTTTTAGTGGCATTTTAGGTTTTTCTAAAATAATGCAAACTTTGGAGTGCCTGAAAGACGTGGAAATCTGCGTGCGTCCAATGTATTGTCAAAGTGGGAGGGGCGGAAGGAGGAATCGCGCTGTCTGGAGAAAACACTGCGTCATGTCTTTGAGCCGTCCCCACAGACTATTGATGTATAGATTTACATGCATGTACTATACCTGTATCCTGTATACACTATATGCAGTGCATTAGTCATGCAACCTTGCGACCTGGATAAGTCTTGCGTTGGTAGGGTAAAGCTGCTGTGTGCAAAGATTTTGATTTAATTACATTTACTGTGTTTATAGAGAAGTTTCTTTTCTTCTTACACTTCTATTTAGGACTGTGGAATCCCTTTGCCTTCTCCTTATTTTTTTTTTCTATTTATGATGTAAATAATAGCTTCGGCGGACTTCTTAAATGGTCCGTCTATAGAACACCATATGTGACCGGTGTTTTTATACTGTAATGATAACGTTATCTCGATAATGTTGCCTCGTGTTGTGATTGTTTCTGAGCCTCCGAAGCCTTACATCTGACATTCTGGCTGACAACATATTATCGACTTCCTCTCCGCTGCTTTTTCCCCGAGAGCTGCGGCGCGCTGCTAAATATAGCGATGACTTAAATCCAAGCATCGTGACCCCCCAGTCGTAACCCTCCAACTCTCTGTCTTGTTTTCAACATTACCATGGAAAATCTTATTCAAAGAATGGGGAGAACAAAGTGTATGGGAGAAATTGATGCTGGTGTTCTTTATCCGGAGCATGTTGTATTGTTTCGTCAGCATCAAACTGACAAGATTGCGGGTTGAATTGTCGGCAGCAGGTGCCTCTTACATGAAACACACTTACACAGATCCGGTTCACTTACGATCCACTCAGATTTTGCTGACACAGTACACCCGTACCACCTTAATGCTGTACATTCGGAGGGATGTTGACTGAAATACTGTGACACAACCAAGCGTGCCGAAGCTTTTTAACACTTCAATCCTCACTCACGAGTTCATTGCTGTCTTATGATTTATTTGGCATAGAGGTACGTTTTGGCATTGACATATAGAACTACGTGTCAGGCCCAATGACACTCCATTGACTCTTTTAATTCATAGCATTGGCGGATCCAGGGGGATTCACCGGGCCCTCGTGACCACCCCCCCTCCCCTCGAATTTTTCTATAATTAGTGCTGTGAATACTGATAAATTTCACCCTTTACTCATCGGTAGTTCTGTTCATTCCATTCATTTTCCCTGTCTGTCTGTCTCTCTCTCTCTCTCTCGCTCTCTCTCTCTCTCTCTCTCTCTCTCTCTCTCTCTCTCCTCCCTCTCTCTCTGTGTCTATCTGGCTCTCTCGTTATTATTATTTCTTTGACATATAGGACTAAATATTATGTAAAGGGGGAGGGGAGGGTTACATTGTTGATTGTTGTAGTCTCTGATAGTTCCTGAAACCTATAGACGTTGCATATTATTGTTAATCCGATTTGAATATTGTCATAGAACGAAATGCTCATTCTTATAATTTACACACTAACAAGAAGCTGAATTTTTATGGAGTCACCCATATTCAGCGCCGAGCACTATGTTTCCTGCTGGCGTTGTTTTCATTAGATCAAGGCGTTCACTGAAACAGTTTTTAGACAGTGATATGCTGTGTAGGTAGGGCAATCACAGTAGCTCCTCTAGAGTACAACTACCTGCCTTTGGTTTTGCACCATTCTGACTCTTGCCAAGGAATGCATGTCATTGTGGCTGATGAACGAGCCCAGCTGAGCACTTGCCCGGCTTAGAGGCATGTCCGTCAGCTGTCCATGGTCAGTCGACCTACGTGCACATAGCATCACCAAGACCCTCATTTACGGTGTTTGAGGGTGATTTCCCCTGTAGTCTAGAGTTACTGCTATTTTATATACCACGGTTGGGCAAGTTCATCCAAGAAAAAGTCAGTTCAGATCAAGTTCAGTTCACTTAGGGGAAAAAGCCCTGAGATCAGGTTTAGCTCAGTTCTGTGGAAATTGATACGTTTACAGGTCAGATCAGTTCTCCTCGGTTTTAGAAATCGGCATTCGATTCTGGTTTTTGGGATAGAACTGAACTGAAAGCTAGGTTCAGATCATTGAGATCAAGCACCCAAAATAGTTACAGTTCAGATCCAGATCAGTTCGTTCAAAATAGCTATTACATATGCTCAGATCAAGTTCGTATGAACTAAACTTGAGTTTACGAACTTCGTTCATATGATCTCAGTTCTGCCCAACCCTGGTTAGGGCCGCTGTGGTCAAGAAATGAAACTATCGTTCTTGATGAAGTGTTTGACACAATTTGTGAATCCTTTGCGCAAGTTGTGGGCAGCTGTTCCAGAGAAAGAAGCCAGAGCCAACAGCGATATCGACAACGGTCATGTGAAGATGAAAGGAGCAAGGGGCGGGGGAGGGNCCGGGGTAATCGATAAGATGTTTGCTAGTGAGCTGTGTTGTGAAAACATATCTTTTCGATAGCGTTGTTCTTGCATGACTTGCAGTCGAGACTAGGTGATCGATACACAGCGCTTAACGGAGTTCAGCCATTCTGTCTTTTAAATCTTGTTGCCGTAATAACTAATATTACCTGTGCATCTTCGGGCGGAGGTAGTATTTACGGATCAAAGAGTGGGTGCATGTGTGGTAGTGGTCGGTTGGTAAGAGGGAGGGTAAAAGATGAATGCACCATTATTTAAAACGTTTATATGAAAGTGGGTGAAGAAGAGATTGGAGCAGGTCGATCGAATCTGTGAGGCAAAACAAATACACCCCCCCCTTTCCCACAGACAGACAGACATACACCGAGAGAGAGAGAGAGAGAGAGAGAGAGAGAGAGAGAGAGCACCTTTGATAATCCAGGACGGAGACCTGCTTCATCAGCTGAAGTGGCGAAGATGCTGCTAAAATGAATTCGAATGAAGTCTTTGAAATGGTTGCCAAAGCGTGAAAAAGCGTTCAAGTTTGCGTGGCCCGTCTCATGTCAGAGACGTTCTCGAATCAGTCAGTCAGTCGCAAACAGTAATAAGTCACACCGTCTTGCAGGGAGGTGAACTAGACTGTGATGCCATTTTGTTTCTTTGTTGTTGATGCCAGCCATTTTTTTTTAAACCCAAGATTATTACTGATGTCTGTTGATCTGACTGTTAATCAGCCTTATGGCTGGATCTGGCAAGATTTCGGAAGAGCGGGTAAAAAAGTAGAAGATAGCCAGTGAAGAGGGGTTTTGATTGCATGGACGGGAACGAAGTACCAAACAGAATAGCTATATCCAGTTGTAATTTGTGCAATGTATTCTGATGAGTCTCGCCATCCGGAAATGAAGCAAGGCGGATCTCCCTTTAGGTCGAAACCTTGTAGTCATACTGTGGGAAATCTCCTCATTTTCCAGCGCGATTTGTGTTTGGATGATATCCATACGCCTTCATTGGTTGAAGGCTGCATTTTTTACAGGAGAGCAAAGAAAGCTATTGGAACTAGCTATGGGCTGTGACAATACGCTAAGCATCAGACTACAATTCTCATCAAGCCTTGATGTTTTCCATTTTGTACCACCTGTTAAAACATCGCTATCAGATAAGGCTGAGGTGTATGCTGTAATTACTGAGTCAGTACGAAAGATGGAAGTCCAAGAGATGGCGAAGAACAGACAAAGCACACCATTAGATGGTGAAAAAAACAAGCACAATCCAAGATCTCATTCCAGGCGATGGCTGAAGGCATTTAGTGCACACCACTCTCCAAATTAGTGTCCGGCATTATACAGTTTGGTTGGTTTGGGGCGGTATTTATAATAGTCCCTTTGAGTTGTTGCTCTTTTCAGAGACTTTCTAAAATCCAAAAATAATTTTGCTAGATGAAGAACATCGGGATGAGATATGACCTAACATGATGTTTGCCTAACGTGACTTTCTACTTTGTCTCGAGTGACTTTCCTTATTCTAAGTTTGCCTCGAGTGACTTTATTTATAAAGATCCCCGGCTTCCGTAATGCTCACTACAACTAAAACATTTAGCCTTTGTATAGGTTAACGCCGTTCCACTCCTCTATTCCCCGGACACTGCCCCTCGCGGCATTTGTCTTGGCAACCGCCTGATGTAACCCGCTCACATTGTTTCCGTTTTGGCAAGGTCTTGCCTCTCGAGTGATCCTATTATAAACCTCCGTTTTGATCTTCCGCAAGAACCACAGGGGCTGGAAAGGGCGAGAAATATGAAAAAAAGTTCAGCCGTCCAATTTGCGGAGGAGAGAGATTTTGGAGCAATGGGAGGGGAAGTTGCCTTTTTCTTTTATGTGTTCCTTCCTGCTTTTAACTTGACCTTTCGATGTTCCCTTTGTTACTAGGGACTGTAACAAGATTACGGAAAACTTGTTTTATAAACCTTTTAAAGTCCAGAGGACTTTCACTGTTGTCAGCCGTCCGACCCCTCTCCACCGGCCCTTCTCGCGTATGCTCGCAGCAGTGCATAGTAGATACAGGTATATGGTCGACCAGTGCCAGTGAGGGCCATAACTACTTTGCCTGCAGCTCCGGCATATTAAACGAAGATGGATATGGAGATGACTGGGTCCCATTTTCCAAAGTCAATGATCTTCATCCAGGGAATTTTTGTTTGTTTGTTTGTTTTAAATCTCCGCATAGGGCAACCACATATGGGGACTATAAATACCAAAAAAAAAAACCAAGCATGCCAAAGTTGCTATTTTGAAATGTCTACTAATATGAGTCAATTCCATGAAATGATTAGCTACCGGGGGTAAGAGTCGAAAGTAATGGTTCTCTGGGTAATCGAAACTCAAAACACTCATCCAGATGGATTGTGGTAGAGTTTGGCATAATTCTTGTCACAATGGTAAAAACAGTCGTTAAGTGATAATGGTCGTTGGTGGATTCTACCTTTACCAAAATAAAAATGAATTACAAATATTGTGAAGTTGATTTAAATTGAGTCGACTTTTTCGACTAACTCGGCAAAGGGACACCATCGACAGTTCACAACTCTTCATATCGATACCGACAAGTTCAGAGCCCTAGCTGATGGGCTGGGATTTGTATTGCATGAGAGAATAAAAAATAAAGGTTCTATCGAAAGCTTTACTGCAAGGGGTGGGGTGGGGTGGGATGTAGGGAAGAATCTACGTATAGATGCCAGCGATGTAAATGTACACATGCAAGCATTTGCATTAACACTGAGTTCCTGGCGCTAGATCTGTCTTATCGGCCTTGGTGTGAGATTGATCAGCCTCTCCCTTTTGTCTTTTTTCTTTCCGTTCATTTCAGCGATATATGACCGGAGTGCCCGAATGAATGAATGAAGTCTTGATGGCATTCATGAAATGCTAACAATGCCGCAGGAGTTTGCCAAGAGATTTCCAATCTTCTTTCTCTCTGGTGCCTTACTTTCCCGAAATAGTCGGTGTGGCCGCCGCCGCAACTTCCGTCCGCTCATCAGGTCGATGGTAGTAAATGAAGAAATGAGGCAGCGTGGGGAAATTTCAGATGGGGACTGATGGAGTGAGAGCCAGAAATGGAAGTTCTGAGGTTGGAAAGGGTAAGGGGGGGTGTGAACTTTTGGGAATACAGGAGGGGCAGGGGGAGAAAGGTTCAGAGAGGGCGAATGATGGTGGAATCAACAGTTTATGGTTTGTGTATGAACATTTCCCGATTCCGTTTGAAGCATGTAATGTTTTCTGACGTCTCTCCTGCTCCCCCTTGCCCCCGTTTTTCCCACATTTAATTTTCCCCATAATCACGCACGCACGCACGCACGTACACACACAGACAACAAAGAAAGCTGTTACAGCTGTTAGCAAGGTTGTTTGCCCATCTACTGAATACTTTTTTGGGTAATATTGAGCTCACACAGCCAACAGGCAAGTTTTAGAGTCATGAAGAGTTTGCGTGAATTTATCCGGGAAGAGTAACCTACCCTTGGATGTTTTCCTTGGGGCCCTGAAACTTGGTTGTTTTTTTTTGAGGGGGGGGGGGGGGNGGGGGGGGGGGGGGTGGAAAATAAAAAAAAAGGGTGGAACTGGATTTGCTAAAAGGCAGGGTAGAGGGACTCTAAATTTAAGAATGCCAAATCATAATAATTGCCATGACCACAATCCAAAGTCCACAAACTTCCTCATGAGAAAGGCAAGGTTGATAATGATAATTTGTTTCAGAACGTTTGACTCTATAATGTACAGTTGCTGTTTCGACGACCCTCTGTTGCACACTGTGCAGCGGCTGTGTCATTACCACGGTGTCGAAATCGCGCTAGGCTCGTCGAGCGCGCTTGTCTCAACCGATCACGTTTCGATGCCCCACCGTGGGAATATCTCGTTTCGTGAATGTGTGTCTTTGCATATGAGACACTTGAATCAGCGTCAGATGGCCGCGGTGTAGAATGTTAGTTGCTGCATGACTATACTTAGATGTACCGATAGGAAGTAATATATTCCCCACTCAAGAATCATAGTTTCGCGTATACATTATTAAATTCCGATCACACACACTAACTGCCGACATTCCCATGTCGCAACTTGTTGCACAGTTGAAACCGTTTTGCGAAACGCAGCTGTTATTTGTTTGGATCCTTTTGTAGTGATCACTTAAATCCTTAAGTCGAATCAGGATGTCTAGGATTTGGGTACCCGANGGGGGGGGGGGGGGGGGGGGGGGGGTGAGGTGGGAAGGACCTTGTACTCATGACGGTTTTGTTTTTTTTAATAAAGTAAGGACCTCAAGAAATCAGATTCCAGTGAACCAGGCCATCGAGATTTTCGAGCACATGTGTAAAATTTGGTAATGAAAACCAGCATTTCGTATTATTATATCGAATATACAAAGTTTTCGAGTAGGGGAGATTCGAGATCGTGAGGTCTCGCTGTAAATTTGTATTGCTCAGGTCTCGGGGTGCCTTAGCCTGTGGAAAGTTGCACTTAACTCCAAAGGCTTCCAAAGGAGGAACCTGAAAGGCCATTGATGTATGTCAATCACCGTCATCTCATGTACACCGGATCTCGTGCATTTATAACCTCTGCTCCTTCAGCGTTGTCACTCTTGTCCGAGGACAAAAAATCGATCCTGTCCTATGGAAAATAATCCATGTCGTATATATTGAGTCATTAAGTTTCCGCCGGAAAACCCTGATGACCTAGGTTGGCCAGGACTATTAGTGTCATTATTATACAGCATAGAGCAGAGTGACCAAACAATTACGGCATTAGACTCATCGTCTGAAGGTCGTAGGTTCGATTCATGGCATGGTCATGGTGTAAGGGCCTTGCATAAACATTTCATTCAGTTTCCCCACTTCATCCTGGCCAAAGACAGTGAAAGATCTTGTAAGAATACTGATTGTCCAGCGTTTGTGCAGCAAAACTGTGTGCTACCCAGAGAGTTGCGAAAGACCTCGAGTGATTTGGCCTGATGGGGAAATAATACTAATGTGAAATTGCGTGAGCGAGCACTGGTGTGGATCCGAGACTTATAAACCTCAGTGTTATCAAAGGTAGTGATAGATTTTTTTATCTCATGTTTGCAGACTCTTTTTATCTTATGCGAAGAGATGATTATGTTATTACAGACCATTTTATCTTACGCTATGTCACTATGTTAAAATAGGAAAGGGAAGGGAAGTCGGAAGGAAGGCGCAATAAACGTCATTATTGTTTGGGCTTTATGTAGCATTTTTTTTTCTTTTGCCTTGTTATATCACACATGTTGCGTTTTTGTCTTGTTAACGCGGCATTAAAAAAAAAAAAGCTTTAGCTGCTATCATACATAATAATTGTCATCGAGCACTAACATGTTTGCTTGTTTGTTTGCTTGTTTGCTTTGCATTCGTCGAGATTCTTCTTGGTTGTCCTTGTCAGCTTTTGTCAACATTTTCCCTCTCTTGCTGTCGCCCTCTCCCTTTCTCTATATTAATTATCATTTTCCTCGCCTTTCTACATGCCACTTTACCAGGCCCTCTGACTGTACATCGATGTGTCTGCTTACTCCTTCCATCGTCTGTTAACAGCACCATATCAGTCGCTATCAATGTAGGCTGGATGGAAAAATCAGCGAATGATCGGTCGACAGAGGTCAGCTGGCGAATATGGGGCAGATGGTCATTATCTCATCTGGAATGAGCTATTGATTACAAACTGTTGGCGTTCTCAGCCTTGTACAGAGATCGAAGCTAACGATTGTCGACAGCTTTCTGTTGTGTTAGGTTGGATAAGATAACCTAACCAAGATTCAATATTATCGGGCGAATGTTACATGGTGAGACCTCTGAAATCCCCGAGAAGAGCTATCATAATGCTACATACAGAATACTTCGGTCAGATGACACTTTCCTTCCATTCCCTCCCCCCTCCCTTCTCCCCACACACATACACACTTTCTTTTTCATTATATACTATAATTACCTTTGAGTGGATGGACGGGTAGTCAGAATTCTCGGGCAGCAGAGAGACTACATTGACACCATTTGTTCGCAGTGTGGTTCATCAGTTATCGACATAATAAGATTGTTTCTTACTTCAGATAACATCATTGTATTTTCTGTTTAAAAGTCTCTGTAGAAACGCAACTGCTCTTAATCAGTCGCTAAGGGTTGCGATTAAGTGAAGTCGCCCGTTCTCTAAATTTGATTGGGTTAGCTGGGACGATAAACTGTCAGGTTTAACCTTTGTTTACCTCACTTGAAATGTCATAAATATTTGAAAGAGTTTGAAATGTCAAGCACCTAATCTCCTTCAGAAAGAAACAACAACCAAAAAAAAAGTAGCAGATGGAATGAATTTCGCAATTCCTAAGCACTGCAATTTCCACAGAATTTACGGAAGTTTGGACAGGCTGCAAATACAGTCCACTTGACTGCAAATTTTAATGTAGTCGACTTAAATTTGCTTAATAGCAACTTCTTGGTAGCTTGGGGGAAACTACGATTAAAAGAATTCGATTTTCCAGTTGTTTTTGTATAGAAGATACGGGCATTACTTTTGTTTCAAAACTACCGCGACTAGACAGAGGCTGCGTTAAAGCGAATTGCGACTAAGCGATATCGACTGCATGTATGTACGCTTATCATCATGGGCGTCACTGTCAGCATCAGCATCAGTGGCAGCATCCACAACAATGAAGGCAGATGGCATCAAGGGCAACCTTGCGAAATCTCCCCCTTCTTGTTATTCATGTCATGACAAAAACAAAAGTGTTTTCACTTCACCCTGGCCTTGAAATTTAACATTCAGGAAATGTTCAATCCACGGAGAGGCCGTTCATTAGGATCAGGTTGGCTCATAAATCATGTGGCGCTACATGTAAGCTCTCTGTTGGCTGATAAGCCGGGGGCAAACACTGTTGACTCACTCTCCTCCACTATCATTCATGGACATGCATGTCTTGTGCACTCCCCTGTTCATCGTAATGCTCGTGCAGATGGCTTGATCAATACGCCTTGCGCGTGCTCTGTTGTTTACGGGTCCCTCGGAGAACAATTTGATGCTATGTTGCCGTAGGCTGCCTAGGGACGCGCGCGCTTGGCTTGCTCTAATGTGAAAGAAGGCTGTCGTGGCGACCTGAGGTATTTGGTGGAGAAGGTCCGGCGCAGGATATCTTCTAGTCAGGCGTTCAAAGACCTGTATCATTACAGCCATAGGTAGTTCACCTATCTCATCTGATTTATTTTCAGAAGAGGCAAAAACAAAACTGTACTAGACAGCGCGTGACATTACTCTAATGCCAAATCTTAAGCTTTGGTGCAGTCTTTTAACCAGTGACTTTGAGACTTACTAATACTATGTCTGTGGCAGTTGGTGGATGTACGTATTCAGTTTAAAAAGCACAAAAATTGCCTAATTTGCCAAGTGTCCATCTCTGAGATAGGCAGTCAGTCTAAGACCGTGACGATATGTAGTACAAGGTTAATTTCTCATTCGTGGAGTGGAATGGAATAGATATGACTGATTGGCGAAATTAACACGGCGTATTGACTGTACTGACCGACGAGGAGAGGGAGGGGAAGAGAAAGAGAGGGAGAGAGAGAGAGAGAGAGAGAGAGAGAGAGAGAGAGAGAGAGAGAGAAAGCAACATGCTTCTTATGTTTACCCCTGGAACAATATCTATAGCCCTTGTGTTTCAGTTACTCGGTGCGATCGGTATCTGTACTCGCCTAATATGTGCCGAAATTTGATTGAAAACTGAATGTTATAATTCGCTGACAGAAATAATAATATCGTAAATATAACGGCGTCTTGAGAGTGATCATTACCAAGCGGGGCATGAAAACTGAAGGCAACATGTAATAAGAAGTAGAGAAAGGTGCGCGGCAATGTCGTAAAGTTTCCTTTGTATTAACATACATGTAGACGATAGAAATCGTCACAGTGCTCGACAAGAGTTTCCTTATTGAAGAGCGTTTTTTTCCAAAACTCAGTAATTGCACTTTCGTCGAAAAATGAGGTGTTGGTATACTCAGTTATGCATTTCTCTGTCAATTTTATTCTAAACTTCATTGAGCTCAAAATCTGCACTCCTTCAAATTGTATATCATTTAACAGTAAATAAAGATTACATGCTTGAAGTGCAATTACCTTAATGGTATTTCCCTTTTATTTCAAAAAATATTCAGAGACCACATACTGAGTTTTGGAAAAATGTTTTTCAGTGTTCTGTCATTTGTTTTAGTTTGGTATTTTGCTTTAGTTCAGTTGATGTAAAGTCAGCAAACTAAGAAACGCCATCTCTCTCTCTCTCTGTCTCTTTCTTTCTCTCTTTCTCTCTCTCTCTTTCTCTCTTTTCTCTCTCTCTCTCTCTCTCTCTCTCTCTCTCCTCTCTCTCTCTCTCTCTCTCTCTCTCTCTCTCTCTCTGTTCACTTCAACTTTCACCAACAACAGCAGCGGCCGCAACAACAGCGGAGCATCAATAGCAATAACACAGCAAGAACAATCTGTGAAGGGTGATCGAAAGTGAATAGATCCATGTTTCTGGAATTAGGCCATGGCGTTGTTTGTGTTTCAGTTTGCCCACTCAGCGCGTAGATGCATAGTTTCGCCGCCGCAACGGTGCGGGGGCATTCAGACTTTTAGTGATGCTATAACTGTCAATCACCAGCTATACAACACATTGCTGTAAATTGGGATCCCTGCAGTGACGACAGGTGTGGCGGTGTAATATTTCATTCAACTTTTTTGAAATGTTAAAATGAAAAAAAAAAAGTTTGTCCTCTCTGCAAATTTCTTAGCTATATGTAAAACATTGAAAAATCTAGTGCGACCTCATTGGCTTAGTTAGTGCTTGCTGCGCCGATAGTCTGAAGGCAAGAGAGAGAGTTTCTGAAGGGAAAGTAGTCGACGAGTGTTTTTCGCCTTGTACTTGGCACTGAAATTTTATTAATGCTGACGCAACTAATTGACCTTAAATCTTGATCATGTGCGTTTGAACTCGTAGCTTCTGTCGTTCCGTTGCAGCTTCCTGTCCTCTCTCCTCCATTATGTGTGGTCATCTCCAACTCATCGAAAGCTGCACTCGCCTCTTGGCAGTTTTTATCTAGTCTACATTTCTCATAGAATGAAAGAAGAATGACAAAGTAGTGTTTCCAACGATCTTCTTTTAACCTTGCGACAGAGTTTGCTATGATTTCCTTTATTTAGCTGAAAAAAGTTGCAAGTTTCCGTGCACTTTCGGTATTGGGACACAGAATGAGACTTGTTGAAAGTATGTAACTTATTCACACTGTTTACCCCGTGCGTGCAATCACGAAGCTAACGTGCTGCGCAACAGGTGTGAGTTTTAATGCGATCGTTATTGCTTAGGTTCGTTATCAACCCCCCGTATCTACAGCCACGGCCCACTGCACTTGTTATGTATGCATCACTTTATTTTACCTGTTTGGTGGCTTTTGTTCAGTTTTATTTCAGAGACATTATGGAGGAAGGTTCCTCGTTCACGTTGAAGTTTACAGCAGTATGCCACACATGTGGTTCGTGTGCAAGTATTGAATACTATTTGTTCCGAATTTAAAGCAGATTTTGATTAATGGGGTGCCTGCGCAGAGACCGTATCACTATATGAACTATATAAGGGAGATGAGGCTTTTGCGCAGGCACCTCTCGTAATGTATCAGCTCAAATAGTTATGGTCATTTAATTAAAAAAAAACCAACAAATTGTCTCTTCATGCCAGGAAAAAGGTGTGTGCGATTCCATTTTACCCCAAGCATGATTGTTGTGGAGTACGACTTATACATGCGCATGAACAGTTGAACACTGGCAACATGACAGTAAGCTTTGAATGTTTCTGTTATTGTTTGGAACGCATTCTGGCAAAAGTACAGGAACTTGTTTGCTGGGAAGGCGCCTCACGTGACAGCCGATTGGGTCACGAGTTATGCGCGGCGCGGAATGATGCGTAGTGGTGCGCCTGTGCCAACAAGGGAAACAGGCGATTAGTGGAGCCGTAATGAGCCCCTTAGGGAATCACAAGCACCCAAAAATTCAACATTGAGTCGTCGACGCGGCCTTTGAGTACCACAACAAGTGCGTAACCTTGTGGCGGAGAAAGAAAACGGCTTTATGTGGGGGGAGGGGGGAGAAAGGTCTCGAGAGATTCATGTAATGTTGATTGTATTCCATGATTTGGAATGAACGTTGGGCTCGTTGAAGTGGGATTCATTGGGGTGCGTGGCTGGCGAGGGAGGGGGGGTTGTGGGGTAGAGGAGTGGAGTTCAGTGGTTATTCAGAAAGATGGAGAGGATCATTGTTTTAATGAGAGATCTTTCAGATCGCTTGTTTTAGTGAATCCACCCTCTTATAACCGCACTTGCTGAAAGTCAAAAAATGCCTGCAGAATTTTCGAATACACAAAATATAATCATCGCTAGCTATTGTGTGGTATGGAAAGCAACAACAAAGCACTTCTATCACTCGACTGCACATGGCCTATACTTCAGTGTTGTAGACATGGTTGTTTACTTGAACCGAATAAACGTCTCCCTGGAACATCATTTGACCATCTTTCATCCATAGCTAATATACGGAAGTGTCCGTTGCTTATGAATATTTGTCTGGTATGAAGTGGCCCCAGAAACAGTACTCGCAGCTTTGGGGAGAAGGAATAAATTTTGCGCATGAGCAGAACGTGAAAAAAAGATTGATTGCGGAACTGATGCCAGTGACCTTTTTGGTTTCGAACCATTTCACTGGAAATTTGGTACTCGTAGACGTAGGGCTTTGCCGGGCGCACATGGTAAATCTATCGCTACCTTTTCACATTTACATCCTTCTTTCATGTTTAGTAATCGAAACACACACACCGTTTACATTAAGAGGTAAAGAAAGGCCGGACAGAAAGTCAGACCACAAGGAGCGAGTTCCACCTTCCACCTTGAGGGGAAACAGGTTCTTCAGTAGCCTTGTTTTACTCATAACATTGGCGTTTTACGACTTTAAGGAAGATTAAAAAAGAAACCGCCAAAACCACAAGCTCTTGTTACGTTTGTGATGCAGTGTTTTTGTTTTCTTAAATGGGAGATTAAATACAGGTACGACCTTCGTACGTTGAAGATGGAAGGTCGACGATTTGTTGATGCGATCTGGTACAGTATTCAGGAATGAAGATGGTCTCAAAAATCGCTCATGACACCGACAATGCGGGCGCGTTCTTTGAAGCTGAGATAAACAGTTTTGGTGTCTACATCATCGCAAACCGCATTCTTGAGTTGATCTAAACTGTTGTGTGCAAAAGGAGAGCACTGTATGATGCCCATTTTTGTAACCTTTTTGGTGAGGACGACTGGAATACTGTGATTAGTTTGAACGTACAATTGACAGGTTGTTCACTCTGAAGGTTGAAGCAGGTTTGTGGGAAGATAAGGAGGAAACTTCTTTCAAGTAGACCCAAGGTCACATCACTTCAGTAGTGAGGCATTTGATGCATACTTTCTTGTCTTTATGTCAGTAACGCCATTTATCTCTTTCTGTATGCGCCACTTTCTTCTCCATTCTTCCCCCTCCACCTTCCTCCCTCGCTTATTCTCCTCCCCCTCCCC
>JAWQUT010000016.1:2374407-2389652 GCA_033807755.1 Ellobium chinense | reverse complement strand
AAAAATTCTGGGCCGAGGAATTGCTATGCCAGAGTTCCTGTTGAGACTACTCTTGAACATGAGTGTGTGAGGTCGGCGTAAACCCTCGAAGACCTTGTAAAAAAAGGCAAGGAGTCTATTACAAGACGGTGATTATTACATGCCTCTTAGTCGCACCATTAAGTAGACCTACAAGAAGAATGCTTTCCTCTGAACTGGTCCACCCATTTATAATGATAGGTGCGCGCGCCTGTTGAGGAGGAGAAAGTGATGCGCTCTTCTGTCTTTAAGGTATTGTAGGTGGTCTGGAGTGGGGCGGCTAGTGGTGGGCCGATACCTGAAATTATTGAGAGACTTGGACTTCATGCTATCGGTATCGAAATATCAAGTTTGTTTCGATTCCGATACTTAGTGCACGGTAGGCATTTCAAAGCCTTCCGATGCCCTTTGATACTGCTACAAGAACAGGTAATCAAAGTGAGACAAATTGTCACCACTTATATCAAAAGTGTAAAATGATACCGAAACTCCAGAGCATGACTTTTGATATCGACAACAAAATCGCTAAATAACGAAAGTATTGATACTCAAACAACACCGTCCACCACTATGGGCGGCCACTGTCGACATGGCTGAAGAAGTGCTAAACTCACCATGACTTAGTTCAGGAGTGAGACTATAACTTATTTAAGGAAGGCATTTTGTATGGGGGTTGAAACAACGCACAGTTGTGTATTGATAATAAAGACCATGGCTATCCTGCAAATTGATGCTTTGGCCAGACGTTTCGTTTCGGATTTAGGACTAAAACTGTCATGTTAAAAACAGACATCTATTCAGATTACAAAAGAAAAAGAAGAGAGTGGATGTGTGAGAACGAAACATGAATGTTTTGTAAAGTAAACGTTCTCTTTATTTTGTGCTATCGATGTCATCATCGTCCACTTTTTCAACTCCGTCGCCTCTTTTTCTGGTATTTGGCTATACATTATCCCTTTATTGATATTTGCACTCTTTTTGTGACCGGTAGAATGCTTTTACCTCCACACTTTTTATTTTTTTGCCACTGTTATCATTAGAGAGCGTTTATTTTGAAGTCTGATATCTTTCGCAGAGTAATGGCAGCGGCGCGGATGCGCATATGGCATTTCCTGGTGTTGTGATCATGTTACACGTTACGATTAGATGATTAGGGAAGATTAGAGATTTGTATCGTAACGCGCAGTATACTTGTATCATCAGGAAATGCCATATGCACATGCGTGTTTCTGCCGTAACTCCGCTTAAAAATCCGAACTTGAACATAAAAAAAACCCCAACTCTCTATTGCTGTAGCCGCCTCCCCACTTCTTCCTTCCTACCTACCTGTAACCACTTGTAAATCTCTACTCACAAATACCTCCGTCGTCTTTTTTATTTCCTCGGTTTGCTCTCTGCTTTTCCACTTCATTACCTTTGACATAGTTGGCTGGTGTGACGTACACCATGCGTTCGCTCACTGACAGGAACAAGGACCGGAAAATCGACGCTTCCAAGCCCATTACTCCCGTCGTAGTTTCTAAACCAAGCGTCTGTTGATGAGGCCTAGCATTGCTTGCCTTAACTCTTGATCTAGAACTGGTGTTGTTCGTTTTATCACATTTACAAACAAAAACAACAACAACAAAAAGATTTCACCAAACCAGCTATGCAGCATCTAGACACATCATTGAAAAGGGAAAAAAAAAACCATTGTGAGAACGTCTTTTTTAACAAGTCATTGCTTCTTTATTTTCATATGAAAACTGAAAATGAAAATACCACTTCTGTCAACCTAGTAGGGAGGTAAGTTTACGATTCCATACAGTATTATAAATGTCATTTATAATACTTTCATGTAGAGCAATATACGGTATACTTTATATACACTGTTACCAACGAAATGCATCATTAAGTTATAGTTAGTTGCCGCGGTGCAGCGCTCCAGTCTTTTCTCCTCACCCCCCCCCCTCTTATAATGATCATCTTATGTTGTCACCATCGTTATTAGAGGGAGCAACAGTAATAATAGATTACCAGCAGCAGTTTGAACGTAACCGCCGTTAGCGTAAGTGCAAACAGGTAGATTTTATAATATTATGTAATGCGTGGATCGAAGACGGCATGTTAGAAAGTCCATTCTCGAATCTTACAAAATGCTGAAGTCATCGAAAGAGTCTTAAAACTTCTCACGTCATGGTAATTGAAATGAAACGACATTGCGAAGGAGTTCTACGGCAAGTACTATTTGTCTCTGTTTCTCTCTCTCTCTCTCTTTCTCTCTCACTCTCTCTCACTCCATCTACCTCTCTCTCTTTCTCTCCATCTCTCTCTCCCTCTTTCTCTCTCTGCACCCCCATGCCCCTAAACTCCCCATTTTAGAGGAAAGATCCTTTATCCTCTTTTCATGTCTCGGCATACAAACAGTATGATTAGGTTAAGTCCTGTGGACCAGCCCAGGCATACTCGCCCTGCTATTCCCTGACCTGGCTCGTGGTTAGGTTACTGTCAGCATCAGTTAACGGTAACTCAATAATCGATCCCCTTTTGGTTGTGTTTAACCCTCTTTGAATGTTGAGTAGTGCAATAGCTACTGGCGAGATTTACACTCATATTTAATTTGTCAGATTCGTGGGGCATCATGCGCTGAGCGTTATTGCTATGAGCGAAGTGGCTCTATAGGTCATTTATGGAACACCAAAATAACAGTTTTCTTATCTTGTGACAGCAGGTCCCGATACGTTTACTGCATGCAGTATTTATGTCAACGCAAAGATAATGTCTTTGGGTTTGAGTCTATGGGATAAGGGATACGGCATGTCACGTTACGTCACGGCACGTCATGTCACGTCGCCGGGCATCTTAATGTCCTCTTCATGTACTTCGCCTTAGTAATTGGACGAAGCTAATTCCACCGGATACGGCACGTCACGACACGGCTTTTGCGTTATCGCATAGGTGGATAGTGATTTCCCTACGTCATGGTTTGCAACGTAGCGCCGTTTGTGGATCCGGTGAGTTCGCAGTCTTTTTTTTTTTTTTGATGCAAGAAGTCAAGAAGTCAATAAAGTTCATTAGCTCATGACAGTATGACATGTGAGCACCTAAAAATTATTACAAAATATTACAACGGACCTGTGTGAGTGTCCACTGGGTCTAAAGCCGCAGCACTATAGTTGTGGCGCAGTACTACAGTAATATTGTAAATGTGTATGGAGAGTAACCACACACAACAGATCAGTGCCGAACGTTTCAGAATTTTGTCAGACATTCATGTGTGTATATATTACCTCTGCCAAGGAAGATATTGTCACTCAAATATGTTTGCTTGTTGGCTGATTTGCTAACAAGATAATCTTTGCACACAAAGTTGAATGAAACATTATGGAAATCTTGGAAATAGAAATGGTTTATGCCTTTTATTTCTTCCTTCATAGATCTGTGTGTGAATCATTTTCAGGTTCTTTTTAGTGTAAGCGCCTTTATAAGTATAAGATCTGTCTGAAAGATCTGTCCGCAGTAAGCAGTTCGCACTCACGAAATTCTAATTTTCCTAGGTGACCTCGCTAAGATGATACATCCACCCCAAGTAACGTATTTCCGAAGATACTTGACACCAGAGTCTGAGGCGAATATAGAAAAACAAAACAACTAGAATATTTCTTTTGAGAGGTTTTCGCCTGTTCGGTGGTAGAGCACAAGGATAGAGTAATTTCCTTTTCAAAATTTATCGGTATTTCCAGGCACAGGAGCCTAGTCTCGCCGTTTTCATTAACTTTTAGACTGATTGGAATCATAATTTGACCTACTTCTGTCGCTGTCGAGGGCACTGCTACGAATGTTAAGTACTTTCTGTCAATTATAGCAACCGTTTTGTTGACACATTAGTAAGCGAGATGAAGGGGGACAAAGTGTTACGCATTCGCGCGTTGTCTGAACGTTCTCATTTGACCCCGATCCCATTTCATTTTCTCTCTCTCTCTCTCTCTCTCTCTCTCTCTCTCTCTCTCTCTCTCTCTCTCAGTCAGAGTGGCCCATAGTACAATAGCTAAATGATGCCCTGTGAAACAAACCAGGGCAATACAGGAGTAGGGTTGTGCGTTATTGTTAAGCTGAAGAGTGACCAGCCAAGTCTGCTACAGTAGCGCTTTGCGGAGCCTGAAATTATTCAAGATGATAATTGCACATGACATAATATCGCCAGTCAGGTATCACTACGCCTGAGCAAAATGAAGGATATCAGTCGTTTGTTTAATGGAATATCATTTTATTGGGTATTACATTCTCTTTATGGTGAATAACCTTGCAATGAAACCGATATATTTTTAATTGAATGGTTTCCATTTTGAGAATTTATCTCTGCCAATTAGTAGTATTAGCCTTGACGGTGAAGAAATATCAACGTGAGATCAAACTCCAGAGATGAAGGAGAGAAGATATTCCCCATTTAGCCGGAAGGTGACTCACAGCTGTTTGGTCTCCTACGCTTGGGATCTGTTCTAGTGTAGACTTGATCATCATCCGATACCCAGCCAAGACGTGACTCCGGGCCCTCTAGGCTGACACTTCTCAGTAGGTAGCTGGCGTGCCGATCGTGAGGGAATTTGGTGTAAATTAGAACACAATGCCTTCAGGTAATTCTCTCAAGTAGACCTAAGTGCTCTGATTTGTTTTTCCTCATAGTTACTCTCCTCCCTCTCCCTCTCTCTGAAAACTGACTTGTTGACTTGATTTCCACCCGTCTCAGGTAAAAATCGTCAGTGGAAACACTGCTGCTATTGTCTTTCACGAGGGATTCAGTGCTTCCGGAACATTCCGGTAAATTTTTTTGGCTGACGAGTGACGATTTCCGCTGAAAATTATGGTAAAGGCGATCCCAATTTGGCAATCATAATCTTCTACGTTGGGCGATTTTCTTGATTTTGATATACTTTTCTTTGATTCTGTCGGTACTTTAAGGCTTGGGTCAACAGCTTTGCGGAAATTACTGAGAGTAATCTTTACTTACACTTAAACCATAAATAATTGTCATTTCCGCAACAGATACCGTTCTTCGCATTCATCTTCCCTTTCGTACCTGTTTTGTCTTTGTGAGTTTGACTTCTTGCGCTAGTCAGGGCTTCATGTCTTTGCTCCCGCGCGGGGTAGTGAGGAGAGCTTCTAGACGTTTGTTAGAAAATGTGGAATCTTTTGCGGTACACCGGAAGTGGGAGTTCGGCAAAATGGGGTCACCATCTACGGTTTCAAATTAATCACTTGAACTTTCTATCTACGGCTTTGTGTCGGAGGAGGATATGGCAAGAATCAGCGGTGATATGATTGTATGCTAAGAAGTGAAGTAAAGATATAAGTATTGCAAGTAAGCGCACTCTTTGCTAGCGCTTCCTCATCAGTCGCAGCCGTCTTGGCTTGCTTAGAGACTGGCACTTCTGTTGCTTAGAATCTCCGAGGAACCGATCACAGCATAAAAGAACCGCTCTTATCGTTCACTCGCGGGAATAAAAAAAAAAGGTAGCCCAGTTCTTCAGACATTTGTCTTTTTTTTTTTACATCATATTCTAGACATTTACTCCTGCATTCCGCATCGTTTGACTTGCTGTTTCGGCTGTTGATATTAACCCACTCCTCCCACCCTACCCCTCACCAAGGCCTACTGAGAGCACTGGCATCCCATTCGTAAGACACAGTTAAGCATATAGCAAGACGTTTAGTTTCCATTTTATTACACGTTGTAATCGATTCGTGGTCAGGTCAATATGGGGCAGGAAACAGGCACGCCGATGTCTACCCCAAACCCCAACATCGATGCATCATCTGATCGCACCAGATATTTCTTAAGTTAAAAAATATCATGCCCATACTCTCCTACCCCGTTCCCCAATACACACACGCGCATGCACTCACTCTCTCTCGCTCTCTCTCTCTCTCTCTCTCTCTCTCTCTCTCTCTCTCTCGCAGTGGTAATTGCACATTGCTAGGAAACATAATATTGATTTATTATAGTAGTGGTAGTTTTGATTCACACTGCATTCCTACTTCCATCGTCCCAATATCGGCACAAAGCCTGAGCTAGATAGCTATGATTTTTGACTACATCCATCGTCGCATTGTAAGGTGGCATGTTGACATGGCTTAACTCCCTAGTGACAGTTTTTACTTTTCATCACAATTGCTTCCTCTGCTGTCCCAAATGTCAGCACAATCTGTGAACTCGCCATAACTTTGTGAAGGCTATTCATTCGCTCTTCATCCCTCTATGTGCTATCCTGCATGCCCTTTCATTCAGATCTTCATTCATGCACTAACTGTATATATAACAGAAGTTTCTGACTCTTATAACAAGTGACAGTTTTGTTTTCTTTCTTTTCTCTCGCACTACACTCTCTTTCACTACTAGCCCAAATATCAGCGTTCATGCCCCCCCCCATCACCTGGGCATGCCATTTTGGAGGCTAGGGCCAGCCTGTTGCCCGCAACACATTCCTGGCATCTTTGGCGGTCGCCGTTCTGTTTTACCCGCTAATTCTCTAATGGACTCGGAAGGTCAACCCTTGTTTGAGGATAATTTCCCCTAGCTCTGTACTGGCCCTGCGCATAGATTGGTGAGATAACATAGCACATCTACAGTTAATTTGTTGGCCTGCACATGAACTTCAGTGTGTGCCCTCAATCGATTTTTTTTTTTGTGGTTTTGCTTTCGGAAGGTCAAAGAAAGTGGCTCATCTTGCTTTCTGCCTTTGGGGCGAGTGATTCTATGGGGAGGAAGGAGGGAGGGGGAGGTAGAGAGAGAGAGAGAGAAAGAGAGAGAGAGAGAAAGAAAGAAAGAAAGAGAGAGAGAGTACCTGTTTGCCCTTTTCACATTTTCTCCAGTCGTCCGAATGTCTGCGGAATCCTAGAGGAGAGTTTCGTAGGAATTGAGGAAGATCAGGCGCGGATTCCCTTTTCTGATGGTGACTGTGACATACTGCCTAACTTTTCTTCCTTTTACCCTTTCTTCCTTACACCCATACACTTGCTCTCTCTTTCTTTGATTTCGTTCTTGCTTCTCTCTCTCTCTCTCTCTCTCTCTTTGACATTTTTTGCTTTGTCGTCTTCTTCCATCTTTTCATTCACTTTCCCCTTTCATCCTCTTCCACCCTATAAGTTCTTTCTTTCCATTCCCTTCCATCGTTCTTTCTCCCCCCTCCCCCATCTTTATTCCTTTCATCCCTCATCTCCCTCGCGTCTCTCTTCTTCCGTACCCCTTCCCACCAGCTGTCTTTCTTTACCCCACTTCTTCATTTCTCTCTTCCTTCCTTGCCTTTGCCCTTCCACCTTCACCCTTTCGTCTTCCTTCCACCATCTTCTCTCCCATCATCCTTCCTTTTTTTTTCTTCCATCTTTCTCATCTCTCTCTCGCTCTTTCCTTTTCCCCCTTCTTCTTCCTCCTCTTCCTCTCTAAGCCACGGTAGGTCAAGATAGTTCCGACCTATCCTGGATCGATCTCTTTGCATAGTGACCCGCATCTATCGCCCGTTCTGTGATGTCGTATTGACCGGCATGTCCCCGTGGAAAACTCAATATGTGTCAGGCGACCGGCTGGCTTTCCTCTGGACGTTCAACACAATCAGTGCTAGCTCTCCTCTCATGTAAGAAGGAATCTTTTCTTCTTATTCTCTCTCGCTCTGTCTCTCTCGCTCTCTTTCTCGCTCGGTCTCTCTCGTTCTGGTCCTCTATTTTCTCGTTCTTTACTTTACAGTCTTTTAATCTGTGTTGTCCTCTACTTCAGCCTCCTAATATTTCTTCTTCTTTCTTCGTGATTCTTTCTGTCTCTACTTATGTTGTTATTACTGTTCACATATTTTGTTTTCAGTGTTGTTCTTCGCACTTTTTTTGACATCGTTTCCATGACAATAACTAGTAACAAAATCCAGTCTTAGAATGGGCTTGCCGTTCCTGAACAGCGAATTTCTAATAGGGATCATAGGATGCTGACGACAGACAGCGAAGCGCAGTGTGACTTTTGACTTCTTACCAGGGGAAGCGACGCAACGTTCGAT
Source organism: Ellobium chinense (assembly GCA_033807755.1). Lineage (NCBI taxonomy): Eukaryota > Metazoa > Mollusca > Gastropoda > Ellobiida > Ellobiidae > Ellobium > Ellobium chinense. Next base: position 2,381,616 of record JAWQUT010000016.1, on the reverse strand, counting down.
TCAGCAAACTCAACAAAAACAGCCGGCAGCTACCCGAAACTACATGTTTTAGAGGAATTGATTTTTTTTAAAATATAAAGCCTCTCTTAGTAGAATAACTAAGGGCACCACGCAACTCGGTATCGACGAAATTGTGGCTTGTCAGATTTCGTAGGTGTACATGCAGGTCGCTTTTCAATGAAATACATAGGTGTTATATGATCAGTTTGGCTCTGTTATAGTATGGAATGATTAGACGCTAAGACTTCATTTGCGGTAACACTTTGTCGCTCTCCAACCCCCAGCCCCATCTTCGTCCCTCCTTACTGTGGAAATTGCAGTCCCGAACATTTTGTGCACCTCGTCGGGATGACCCCCCCCCCCCCCCCCCCCCCCCCCCNAAAAAAAAAAAAAACAACAACCAAAAAAAACCTCTATTGATCTGGTCAGTGGAGTCAACTCATAAGACGCATTACTTTACTTCTTCCGCCGCCGCCCGCAGTTTAAGTTTCAGTCGTTGTCTCTTGCATTTCATTTCATGGATACCATTTTTTCCTCTCAGTTTCTTTTCGTCTCGTTTCCTCGTCCTCATCTCCTCTCCCCACCAAATCTGTGCCATCGGAATCGACGGTTATATTAAACAGTAGAGAGCTTTTATCTTCAGATTTGGATATCTTATGAATCGGAGGTAGACATGCGCACATGCGTCTCTGATGATATACGCATATTACACGTTGCGAACTAGAATCAGTTTGAATGTAAGGTCAAGTTCGTGATGTGGTTTGTGATAGAAATATCAGGAAATGCCATACGCGTATGTCTTCCTTTGCCATAACGGTCTGTAAGAGATCCGAACTTGAAAATAAGAGCTCTCTAATGGTAGGAGGAAGTAACTTGTTATTACCCATTTCCACTGCCAAGCCTTTCTCCCTTTTCCCTCTCACACTCCTTCCCTCTTCCCCTTAATACTTCACATTTCTTGTTGTCCAAGACAATTACCGACCATCCGCAGACGAACTAGTGCCTATGCATTACTCAGCTTTTAAGTATTGACCGATGGCCGTTCCCTAGAAAATGCCATCCCTATCAAGATGGTTATGTAGAATAGATTGGCTAGACTGTTTTGTTTGACCGGGACTTGAAGACGTTAGGACGGTATCATTTATCATTGGGGTCACTATGCTTTCAGGCCATTCCACGGTAAAATGTATCCTCGGATAACGTGAAATTGCCGAGATCTCCATGTGTCGTGCATATAGAATTTTAATTGAATCCGTTCCGTGACAATCCGTTAATTGCAAACTCCGTTAAACTGCAACATTTCCTCATAACAGAATACTTTTTGTTTTCTGTTCATCAATAACAGTTGAAGAATAACTGAATAATCACAACTCTTTTTAAGTAACTTTCCTGTAAACCCGAGGAGTGGCGACTGTGCGACACAGTTGCTGAGCCAAAAGTCCCCCCAAACTTATGGCTTAAGGTCACAGATTTGGTTTCTTACGGTAAAGGATTTGACATGTTTCAGAGCATTATCCTGTCACAGCGTGCAGTGTCCCGACCCACTCTACAAGAAACGATTATTCTGCGGAAAGGATCCCCACACTGAGTTGACTTGCCCGGGATTGGGAGATGTAAGGACAGACCGCCTCTTTTTATGCTTGCAGTTATTGGGTTTGCCATGCGTTCCCTTTCATAACATGATGGGAATGAATACTGTGGTAAAGTGGCGAATTGGAGGAAAACGCTGAAACAGCCGAATCAAGAAACGGCGCAGAGCGAAAAAAGCGCAAAAGGCTGTTGTAATAAAAGTGATGGTCTGCTATGCCAGAAAAAACGTAGATGTTTCTTATTGTGTGTTTTTAATTCACATCCATGGTGCTGAACGATCTCATTATTGATGTGCAGTTCCGAGATGTCTGATCTCTTTAGCTGGGTGTCAAGGTTACTGGCTGCACATACTTGAATGAGCATTTCTATTTACAACAACAACAATAGTGGCAGCAGCAGCAGCAGCAGCAGTAATCACCTCTCTGATGTGTTCAATCTATCAAAATATATCTTTGGATTCTTGGATGTCTTCAAATAGAATAGCATGCCATAGAGAACAAAGAATACTGCTAAATAATCTACCAGTTAACCTCAGTGGGCACCTCCGGCTTTCCGGTATAATGCAAGCTAGATTTGGCCATAAGACAGTGATAGAGTAGAAACTGACTTAGCAAGGTTGCCCACTCTCAATTTTGTTCCTCGGAACTTTCCTGCTTTTGAGTCTGTTCATTACAAAACCCGGAAGTAAAAAGAACTTGCAATGCCAGCCAGTGAGAGCGAATGTTTCAAATCGTTGTAATCGGTCCCCTTAGTCGATAGTTTGTGTTTTTGTTTGGAATGTCTCGCCGAAGTTTTCTCCCAGCTTCATGATTTGTATGCATTACTAATTCAAGCACAAAAAGTAATACGTATTGCAATGTTTCATTTAACCAGATCTTCTTTTCTTTGTTGTTGTTGTTGTTGTTGTTGTTGTTGTTGTTGTTGTTGTTGTTGGACCGGTTTGGACCTCAGTGTTTCATTTTTCAAAAGCTCTATTCTTCTTCCTCTATTTTTCTCCTCATCCCCCGCTTCTTCTGCGTACTGGGTTGTATGATCAGATAATGAATGTCAAGAATTCAGTCGTTTAGGTGCAGGTCCGTCTCACTGTCCTATAGCTTCGAGATCGGAGATTTTATTGAACATTGTGATGACATTGGTCGTTACGTCCTCCGCTGTTCTTACCATAGGTTGCGAAACTTTTGAATAGCTGCATGGTGTCTGGTAGTCAAGGATTCAAAGTAACAGTTTTCATGTGCATTCCTCACCACTTCTTGGTTGGCGTTCATGTCTCACGTGTAAGGATGGTGCTGGTTTTATCTAAAGTCTGAAGATCTTCATCATTCTGCAGATCAGCCACCAAGCCCTACAACTTAGTTTCAAAGGTGATCTCTGCTGGCCAGGCCGAATATTACAGTCAAAACCTTTTCTCCAGAAGCTCTCCAAATGTGAACACTCTTGCAGGTTTGGTAGATAATCCGTTCCTTTCCACACTCTCAGAGTAGAGCTTCGGACCGGCCGAGTCGGGGAAGATGACGCCGTATTAAGCAGTAATGCCCCTTTCCTCTGATTTTCTTCTGACCGTTTCAGGTAAAATCATGTATTGGATTCACTACTGCCTTCACTTCCACTTCTTCCTCTGTGTTCCCGGCACGAAAAATAGTCTGAGATCCAGTTTGACCAGTGGAGGCTGCTGTCTTGGGGAGATCGTCCTTACGACCCCAGAGTTATCTTTCCAGTTCTGCTCCTTGTGATCACAACAGGTGAACTGCCTTCGCTGAACCTTGCTGTTCCAGACAGTCAACATCGCCCTGTTTCTTTCCCTCTTCCTGTGCCCTCCGTTCCTTCCCTCCTCCTCCCTGTTCCCCGGCGTGTTCCAGACATTTCTCCTCTTCCAGTTCGTCTCGACCCTGGTCTAATCCTCCAGCCTTTTCCAAGTCTAATGAAGCCTTGTTTTTTCCTCATTCGCTTCCCGTCCACAAGCGACATTGATCGACACAGGAAAACAGAAGGTCTATTGCGCTCTGGCTCCACGGCTGGCGTTAGTTATCCTAGACTTTTTTTGTCATTATTTCCACTTTTCCATTGTGATGGGGTCCCCATTCCGTATTATTCCAAGCCGGATTGGAAAAACATTAGTTGTGGCGTTTTCAGCATTGCCTTTTCGCCGTATATTCCCTCGAGCAGCGTAACAGTGCAAGTCTGTCCCATTAGAGCTAGGTCTAGACTAGTCTAATAGGCCGCCTCTGCATGTCTGTCGTATTTTATGCTTATCACGGCAGATTAAGTGCACGGTTGACGTTCCTTCGCTCGTCTTTTGGTTTGAATAGTCCAGTCGGCGTTAAAATTTGTGAATTGTGAACGGTGTAGACTTTGAATGGAAATACATGGAAGGAATACCATAAAAATTTTTTTTAAAAAAAGGTTATATAAATAGGTTTCGCTTATCTTCGTATGAGACTGCATTATTCATATGGCCTTTCCTGGGTGTAATTTTTTCCACTAACATCGTTTCAGGCACCTAAATCTCCCGCTGTTGCTCGCGTTATCCGCTATTTTAATGACTTCATTATTGTTGTTGCTGTTGTTAGTTTTAGTACTTGCAGTGTTTTAGAAGCGTTTCATTTCACGGCAAATGATGTAACAATCATCCGATCTCAGCAACTCTCCACCATTTTTACGACATGCCATTTACATCCTTGTCCGTTGTCCACGAGATTCTCCCAAACGGCTACGCCCACTTTTCACCTATGGTGTTTGGGACTCAGTCGAAATATTCGTTTTATCAGATTTTGATGGGGAGTATAACAGGGTAGCATTGTTTTAAGAATAGCTGTGGGCTTCACCGCCACCCACATTATCTATTCTGAGAGTATACCGAAGATGGTAGCATGAACTGTTACGTTGCTGATTTTACTCAAGAAATTAAGATTCTTGGATGTTTGCGGTCCTTGACATTGGTTACATTGATATTATGTTGTGCATAGCGGCGTGTAGCAACCCTCGGAGAATCATTGTGAGGAATACACAAATTTCACTCCCCCTCCCCCTCCCCGGCTNCCACTCGGCTGTCGAGCAACCTATTGACTTACTCGCATTCTTCTAAAATTGAGAGCAGTCAATATATTGACATCTTGATGGGAGAGCTTTTGTCTGTGCCAAATAATAGCTCAGGGCCAGTCATAAGAGGGCCGTGGTAATTGACTTTCAGTGTCGGAGGCTCACCACTTACTGGCCTTATTTCGTTTTAAGGACATCCCCCCACTCTCCCTGACTCTCTCTCTCTCTCTCCCTCACTCTCTCTCTCTCTCTCACACACACACACACACACACACACACACACACACACACACACACACACACACACACACACGAGGTGCCTGACACCGTTATCTCAACTCCATACATGTAGCTAATTTCACTCACTCACTCAGTCACTCACTCAGTCACTCAGTCACTCACTCACTCACTCACTCACTCACTCACTCACTCACTCACTCACTCACTCACTCACTCACGGACGCACGCACGCACTCACTCACTCACTCACTCACTCAAGCACGCACTCTCTCTCTCTCTCTTGTCTCTCTCTCTCTCTGTCTGTCTCTCTCTCTCTCTCTCTCTCTCTCTCTCTCTCTCTCTCTCTCTCTCTCTCTCTCTCTCTCTCTCTCTCTCTCTCTCTCTCTCATATGCACCCACGCACCTCCTCCCTTCTTATCAATAACACATGTCCAAATGTCAGTTTGCAAAGTCAACATTTCCATGCAACAGTCAAGTAGACTAACTAATATTTCCTTAATGAAAGATTTGGCCTCCAGTTGAACATTAACCACTAGGCCTATGTAAACAAGATTGTTTTGGATAAACCTGTTTCCCCGCTTACATCAGTTCTGTGTAGGCTACATCAGTACACTGTTTACGCAGCCTGTGTACAGCAGTCCTGTCTGTTGATATAACTCCTCAGGTCACTCACGTCCAGCTGTTGAAGAGTAGATTGTAAACACGGTACATTAGTGGCGGTCCGATACTGGATTTTTTAGATACTAGGATACTTTGCATTCATCCATTTGTATCGAAAGTTCTGAAAATAGGGTAGGCTTTCGCGATTCGATATCTTTCAGTACCTTCGATATTGTTGGAAAGGTAGGCAGTCTACATCAGACTGTCTCCGCTAACGAAAGAATCAAAATGGTAACGAAATCCCGGAGCTTCAATTTTTATGCGACATCGAAATGGTTTAGGATCTAAAATATCAATACTGGGAATTAAATACCGCCCGCCACTGAGGTGTATTCTCGCCCTTCACCGGAAACACTCCCGGCCCTTCTTCTCTTACTAGTTTCCCCCTAGTTTTCCGATATTTCCCACCTTCGGTCCAGCCTTACCCCCCTCCCCTCCCTCTCAGCTGTTCCTCTCGTTATGAAGTCTTTATTCTTAGTTGTTCTCCTTCCTTCCTTCCTTCCATCCTTCCTTCCTTCCTTCCTTCCTTCCTTCCTTCCTTCCTTCCTTCCTTCTCTCTCTACTTATCTTTTTACATTAAGTTAGTGCGTTAACATGGATCAGCCGTTTTATTTAGAGCTGTACAATAGGTCTTTGACCTCATGAACCTGAGTTCCAGAAATGGAGTTCGTACTTACGAACATTGTGAGTTTGTCAGTTGTTCGAGTTCGTGGGAAAGATTTTGCGTATAAAGCACGGCAGTCAGTACCACAGCATTACGACGAGTTTGCGGGTTTTTCGAGTAAGTTGTACTTAGGGTTTGATCTCGTGAGTGCCCAAAACCAAAGACTATAAAAAAACAAGACGGGTCTTTGGCGCACCCTAGCGGTGGGATGGGATACAGTCTAGACTTGTACATATTATAACTAATTTTCCTTTTTTTTCACCTTAAACAGTGCTATCACTATTCCTTTTACCTTTTTTATTTCCCTCTCGTTCCCCTCCCACTCCCATTTTTATTTTGTCTCCTGTTTTCTAGTATAGCAACTATTAGCAACCTAGGAAATAGTAAACACTGCTGTAAGTATTTTAACGATGTTGTTTCGCCCACGCGATTTTCCCCCCTCATTTGTTTGATCGATCCTTCCAAAACAGCACTACACGCGTAGATCGTCTGCGTAGGACGTTATATAGCCATTATGTAACAGATGCGCTGGCAAAGGTAAACTTCTGTGGCACTAAAACAAACCCGAATTACTGTGTGGAATACTGGAAATCGGTAAGGGAGTGAGAGTGTAGGGCAGCAATCAAAACAACTGCGAAATTTGTGGCAATGATATCTTCTGTCTGTCTCTCTCTCTCTCTCTTGATATCTCTCTCGCTCTCTTTCGCACCTCGAGACGCCCCTCCCCTCCCCAATTTTGGGACCATAGTGGAGCAAGGGTTTCTTGCGCGTGGTGGTGTCCCCTTCTTTTAGTCCCTCTCCGTCCAACAGCAACATGGATACATTGTTCGCTTTCATTGCTTTTTCTTTCATTTCTCTTATACTTTTCCTGTTGCCTCACCCACGGGCTCTCTTCTCTTTCTCCTCCCTGTCGTCTTTCTCTCTCTCCCCTTGAAATTGCGTATAGGGACGATGCCCCCATCTCCAAACGTTTGGCACCATCTTCCATTCACTTGCTAGGTTATGAACTCCGGTTATGG